>JACXSJ010002219.1:0-52106 GCA_014851325.1 Pentalonia nigronervosa | reverse complement strand
TTATAACGTGCGATAAGTTGTATTTTATATGTATTAATGTATTAATACTTATGCATTGCACTTTTCATATATACACAAATATAACCGGTATAAACTTTACGTGGTTATAGAAGTTGTTTGAATAATTGTGAAGAGGGTTTTGGTCTGAAAATAATTCGCGTGCCAGTATATCGTCAGTATGAATAACAAGGGTAGGGTATAGTAAGTGCATTGCACATCGTGTAGGTATATAATATTTATTGTACCTGGTGTATGAGATCGGTAACCGTGTCTATGTGTGGTCCGAGGTCGGTGACCACGGTATCCGTAACCGGTACCTTGTGGTATCTGTGCACGGTGTCCGGTAGCGGTGTGTCCGGCAGTTCGCCGGCGCAGTTGATCAGACACGTTGGCCGGAGCGCGGCCACAGTCTCCTTGTCCGTATAAATGGACAGAGCGCCGCAGAGGGCCAGTCCCGGACAAATGGGAGACACGCTAAATCTATACAGGTAATAAACATCGTATTAATATATTATAATGCAATATCTTCCGCAATCAAAATCTTAAAACCCTCAAAAAAAAAAAATGCCAGTGAAATTAAATTTTTTTTTGGCGGGAAACGCTCCCCTCGTGGTTTATCGTATCGATAATAATTATTATATAACTACTCACAAGTCCGATTTGTCGAGAACGATGGACGCTCCGCCGCCGTTAACGGGGACCCTGTTGTTGCGTCGGTCGTGCAGCGGTTCCGCGGGCCGCGATGAATACCTGCTCGGTAGTACTGCGGTGCTGGCCATGATGTCCGCGGTCGGCTGTTTTGAGAATGCGGATGGACATGAGCTTTTATAACGCTCACTCCTCCGGTCGGTTTCCGCGACGCCGTAGCCGACGACCGTCGCGCTCTCGGGCGGACCAATGCGCCGCCGCCGCGGTTGTTGATGTTGTAATAATAATAATTATTGTTATTATTGTTATTTTAAACATTTGTTTTTGTTATTCGACCGACGCTCCTCACTGGTCGCCACTGTTGCGTTCACTCAATGTAAATAATATCGTAATTTATCATCATCATCAACAAGATTATTATTATCATTACTATTATATGCATTGGCGTAAATAAGGAGGGGTAGGCTTGGGGGACTTGGTCTCCTCAAATATTAGCCAAGAACTCCAAGTTCAAAAGCTAGTAATTTAAGCTCCTAATTGTTATGTTCTGTGAACGTGTTATGGGATGGGATGCTCGAGATCCCCAAAAATGTAGGCTATTTGCGCTGCAAATGGAACTGCACCGAGATAACTTTGATCCTGTTGTGTCGCAGTCGCAGGAACTAGAAACTTTGATTAGTATTGTGACGTTTCCACTGAGTGTTATCGTTGTATGCTTACGTTATGCATATCGAGGAGGGTTGAACATTTTTACTCCAAAAACTTGAATATACTTTCTACATTATATATTCCGTCTCCTGAGTGTCACACTACAAAATAAATGTAATAAATGAATTTAATTTTTAATTTATTCTGTGATCTATTGGGGCGATACACTGCGATTTACAACATATACAATTTAACGGTTTATTTTATTACAGAATTCGATACGAATTCTAATATTATTGTATTTAAATATTCAATGATAGAATATTAAAAACGACGCTGTGTCTGTCTTATATAGTTATATTGTCATAAATTTTATTTTATTCTTTGAATTTTCGTGTATTATGATGAGAGGTACTCGGGGTACAATAGTATTCATATAAATTTAATAACTTGTTGGTGTAAATTTAGGATTCCAGTTTTGAAAGTTGAGAAAAAATTGAATTGAGTCTGTAAAGTGTACATACAAAATAACTAGGTAGGTGATAAAACCACAAGAAACAATAATAGTATATCATATTTCATAATATATTTATATAATATGTAAATGTATATTTTCAATATGAAAATTTCAAGTTTTTAACAACTCATATTACACACAGTTTTTTCGTTTTATAGGTAATTTGATTTGAATCTATGATGTACGGCCGAGTATATATAATTTATATTTAATTTTGGTTGTGGACCTCGGTCCGATTGTCTTTTTGTACTTTCGTATTTTCGAATAATTTCTGTTTCAAAATGGTCTATAATACAACGGTTTTTTAATTTGACGTTAATCGTAACATTATACATATATTGGTAGGTATCTACTACATTATGTTGTTTTTCTTGGTCGTGATTTTGTGTAACTTGTATTAAGCTGATGATGGATTTTAATATCTACCTACAAAACTATGCAATACAATTAAATAACAATACAATGCGCATATTAAATAAAATGAATGCGATCGTTATTGTTGTGATCTCTGCTGCGATCCACGTACTCGAAACCAGTCGTGTGACCAACCGCGGTTACCATATATTATTATAGCTGTGTTATACTGCTGCTTTGCACTATTATAAATGCAGTTTTTTTTTTATAAACATAGGTGCCGAGTCGAACGCAAATTCCAAACGTCTCAACATAACCACCGAGATCATAATGCATTGACGCTGTTATAATCTCCTGTATATTTATATAAATATTCGTATAACTATTTAGGTTACTGGATTCCGGGAAGGAATGTTTCGTGACGATCGCCGTGAATGGAATTCGTCGCGCGGGGGAGAGTCGCACGAGCAGAGGTCTCCCAGGAACTTTTATTGCGCGGCGTCGGCGGCGGCGTGGTCACCACTATAATAATATGTTTTGTTTAGAGCAGTAGTATTATATCTGTATACACGCGAAATCCACAAACGGTACTGCGGCGGCGGTGCAATAGGTGTTTCGTATTTTTGGCGCGATTCATGTAGCCGCCACCTCTGCCGCCGCCGCGAGGCCGCAAAGAATGTGTCGACGAAAATAGAGCGCCACGTTCTCCCCCGCTTGTCCGCGCGGCCTCGTCCGACCCCGAATTGTTTGCATACTTTCCGCATGACATGTTCTTGTTTACCAAAGTTGACCCCGTAAGCACCGTTCCAACCGTTCGCATGCTCCGCGTAATTCGCCGAGTATATGTGTGCGGGTAAATCGGCGTTTTCCCTCCGAACAATGATTCAAATAAATACACATTTCATCCGTCCAACCCGACCGGTATGTGTTTTTGGATTTATATATAAAGTGTAGTGGCGTCATTTCAATTTTTAATAGAAGAGAGCAAAAGTTTTGACTTGCCCATATAAATGAACAAAAAAGAAAACAGAACGCATCGCTCCCAAGCTAATTTCCACTTATATTTTTATCTCGATGCAATTCTCATCTTATATAACTTTATACGCATATGAGGCAAAAGTAGCCTCATTTAATAGGTAGCAAAAACGACGCGGAAGAGCTAAATAATTATGACCACTACATCAATGATGTCGTTTTATATTTTTCTAGTTGTGTCGATCTTTGTAAACTACAACATGAAACACGACTGCTAAACCTTATAGAAAAATCGAAAATTTTTAAATAGGTATCTTCTATTATAGAAGTTTTTTCAAAATCATGGATAAATTTAAGAGTGATCATTTTATTTTTAGAATTTTTAGATTATAGTATCCACGTCTATATATTTGAGGTAAAAAACTATAAATATTAATTATTATCGTATCAAGTGTCTAGTGCTTACACAATATTATATTTTCTCAAAATTAGAAAAATTATAATCACGTTATTTCACTAAAAATTCGATTGATTTTACAATCAGGCAGAGGCTATTGCCCACTTCCCCCCCCCCCCACAAATGACGCCACTGGTAAGATGTACGCTTAAGGTCTACGCTAGTAGGTTTATCTTTATCAGCAATACATTTTGTTTGAACGCATAACTTCATCGGTTATTCGCGGATTATTTAAAATAATTACAACGTCCACCACATGGCTTTGCATGATTAAGTATATGTACTTATTACCATATACTTATGAGTTATAATATAATGTATGTAGAAAGTAGATGAATAATAGTAACGCATTATCCATAAAAATTTTCATTAGTATTGTGAATTTTAATGAATAAATGTTTTGGCGAATCTGAATAATTTAAAACCAAACTCGAAAATACTATATAATATGCGCGTAATGTCTTACATGTATAATATTATGTTACTTACCGTCAAATACTTAAATTAAGGAAATAACGTTTGTGTATAACCATATTTTTGATCAAATTATAGACAGTATACAACATTGACTAGGAAATAACATAATATTTATTATTCTCAGGCAATAATCCATTTTGAAAAATTTTCTAGGTACAATGACGATAACGCCAGACTTTTTTTAGCCATAATTGATAAAAATGTTTAATCAATATAATTTACTTCGATTTATCTAATCGTACTAACTACTATAATAAGTAATAATGCTTACTTTCCGACTGTGTAATAGTATACTTAATATGTAATTTATCTTATAACAATTGAAAAAGTGGATTTGTGCAGTGCAGCGTTATTTTAAATTTCTAACCTAATTTAAATATTTCTCAAAAGAAAATTATCAACATTATTTATCCATCAGTATTAGACATTATAGGGTACTTTTCTTAGTTATAGTTGTAATTGTGTTAACAATGTATTTGATTGTTAAAACCATTGGTGTAAATAGGAAACATTTTCGACGGCTTTCAATTTAAAAGTCTATTTTTTATAAATTTAGTTTTAGTCCAGTTAGAAAGAGTAAGGAGAAATGTATTAAATATCCTAAATATATGGTGTGCATTGTCTGAGATAGCTTATCGTAATTTTTGTTGAAGACTTGTAAGGTTGCCCTATTCGCGCCACTAATTACAACATAATATTTTAGATATGCATTTATGTGTTTATTTTTGTAAACTTTGTATATACATTCAGTATACAGATTTTTAATGAAACTGGATGCAACTATTTTAGATATTTATGTATTGCTAAAAAAAATCACGATGGTTATATGCTTTTTTTGCGTAGGTAGACGACCTTGATAAAAATCTTATAATAAAGTCACAAATAAAATTTTCTTGTTTCAATCGAAATAACTGTTTTCTCTTGGTCATTGAGTAGCTGATCGTAGGCTGTAGCAGATACGCGATAAATTTAATTCAATGATAAATCATTATACACGATTAATCACGATTCTGAACAGAAACGGTCTGTTATTTGCCCTGTCAGCTGATTATGTCTACAAAATAATTTGTATTTTTGACGATTGATAGGTAAGGAGGTATAAATAAGAGCATTAAATTAGTCTAAATATTTCATATAAATTTAATTGTGTAAATAGCAAATGGATGGACATATAAAAAATTCACACGTTTTAAAACCAATACATGCATCCCTCCGCTAACAATCCAAAATATTCTATTATAACAAATAATAACTATGCATAGCTATTTTATAGTTTGTGACATAGTTGTTATGCCTATTGCCTACCGTAAATGCCTCTAGGGTGTTGTTTTAAATTTTATAACTTGAATTTAAACTTTTTTTTATACAATTATGTGTTTCTGTTTATTTATCATAGTCAATGATAATTATATGAGACTAGGATATCTACTACTCATGTGGCGCCTTAATTCTGCGATAATCTTTGCCAACAATTTTATTAATGTGATTCAAGTTTTCAAAAAAATGGCTAGTATAGATATTAATTACTCGGCAGCAACTTAAATTTTTCATATACTTCAAAATTTGTTATGATCGTAATTTAAAATTTTATTCTATTAATAATTGAATAAAATAAAGGTAGTGTGCAAACATTTACAACTTTGAATTTTAGAAACTGTTGTATAGTATTGTATCTTAAATGTATACAATTAATCTTATTCAATAGTCTAACTAAGAACTGTCATATATAAGATGATTCACTATACGTACTCATCCTCCTTTTCTTCAATAATGATGTTATTCAAAATCTGATTTTTGGAATTTTTAAATATACTTAGCGACCATATTTTTAAATTCTTTTGGTTTTTTGTACTATTTAAGAAGTATCCTGTGGAGATATAAAACTTCTATTTTTAAAATGAGACCCATCTTTTTTTACTTTACATTATTTAGCAGACCATTTTTATGAAAATATTGACGTATCAAAATCAAAATTCGAATGAGTAGTTATTGAGTTGGTTAACTTTGTGTACGAAGGAATAGTATAAGGATAAAAAGTTCCATAATATTGGATTTAGAAGATATGGAGCCTATGATGACTTAAACATTTTAGTAGGTAATTAATAATAATCGATTAATATTTATAATTTGTAAAATTGGTCAAAGTTTATAATAATATTAATAAAGACTACTCACTATATCTAATATTACACATATTTAAAATTTTTGTAAATCCAATTTTAAGGTCTATTATTCTTACTATAAATATTTTAATAACTGAAAAACTACTCGTTCTAATTTTGAATTAAGTACATCAAATATTTCAAATAATTATATACTGAATAATTTACAGTAAAAAAAAAGGGAAGATGAATTTGAAAAACAGAATTATAGGACATTCTTTAAGTAGTATGAAAAATATCGAGAATTTTAAAATATGGTCTTATAGTATATTTGAAAATTCCAAAAATCAGAATTTAAACAAATTTATTATTAAAGGGAAAATTGGTTATAAGCATGCTTGATGAATCACTCTGTTTATTGATCTTAATAAAAATGCTAACTTATAGTATAATATTATATATTATAGTTTCAATATAAATTTTAAATTTCACATCGGTTAGCCGTATCATATTAAAACTATTAATTTTAATTATAAAATGTCATATTGTGTCTTCGTTATCTAAATAATTAGAACAAAATAATTTTCATAAGCTTTTTCCATACTTATCTATAAAATAAAAATATAAAGTAGCTAGCTTCTTGCATGTTTTTTTTTATTTTTTACAGAAAAAATCAACTTTTTGTAAAAATCACAAATATCGGAAAAATATTTTTGTAAAAATGGTTGTGTGCAACTACCCATGTTAAAAAGTTAAATTTGCGCATAATTCTATGGCACAACGCATACCAAATGTACGTTTGTTCTACTTTCAGCTATTTTACATAAAAAATAAAATTATTTTTTGTGTTATTTCGGGATCAAAATTCATCCAAAATATTGTTTTTTTGATAAGTACTCGTGGAAAGTTTTGTAATATTAAAGTGTTATGTTTTTATTTTTTAATAGTGACATTTATTTTTGATATTAATTTATATGATAAATAAATAAGTCCAGCGAGTAGGTATTGCTCATTCGGTGTCGAGTGGGTCACTGTAATAGAAATGCTGAATTTGAATTTAATGATATAAAATAATTGTATATAAAAAACAATTCCAAGCAACGACCGTCTATCAACATAAATCACTAAGCATCTTTTATGATATTATTGCTATTAAAGTACCTAATTAATTTTACTGTTAATAATACAATATATCGTACTATTATTACATTTTCAAGCTTTTTGACCTAACGAACATTGTTTTATTGTTGTTTATAGAAAAAAAAAACGTAAAATTTCTGATGTCTAGAATTGGCTTAAAATGAGTTAAAATATTTTGATAATTTTATGATATATAGAAAATAAAAATCTCAATATTCAGTGAAAATTTTAAGTGTTTACGGTTATCCATTTTTAAATTGTAACAGAATAAGAAAATTGTTCTCTGCGAGAGAAATAAATTCCCATAAAAAATTGTTAGTTTACGGGTGAATAACTAACGCCTAATTTCAAACGCATTTTAAATTTTATTCGGTGAAAATCGTGAAAAATGTATCTGCGTTTATTTTATTTTTTTTTTTTAAGTTAACCCAAAAAAACAAAATCCACTTTGTCAAAAAATAGTTTTGCGTAAAAATTCCTGTTTTTTCTTAATTTTTTTTTTTGTTTTTCCTTACGCTTTTGAAAACTATCGAGAATGTTCATTAAAGATCTCCTCAAAAGTACCAACTAGTTACCACTGAAAAAGATTCTGATGTAGAAAATCGAAGTATTTTTTCTTGTAAACGAAATGTTTACAGACAGAAAAAAAACCACACATTATTATAAAATCAATACATTCTTTGCTTCGTTTAGAATCTAAAATATATTTGACACAATGCACTATTATTATTCTTTTATCTTTTAATCACAGAATTTTAAATGCTAATTTATTTAGTGCTCAAGTTTTTGACATTATAATTACTAATTAACTACCTACTCAAAAGTTTTGAATGTTTTTTAAATCAGTATAAATTACATAAGACTGACAGATTTAATTCGTTTTTATTTAGTGGTTTATGTTTTTTTGAGAGAGGTAATAAAAGATCTTAATAAAGTGTGTGTTAATAAACGTTTGAACTAGTAAATAATTGCATTTGGCTATGTTGGTGTACCTATAAAATAGTACCTTTCAAAAATTGACAAAATTTTATTAAAATGTATTTTTTAGATTTATTTAGATAAAACGTAAAAACAGTAAAATTTTAATGTCACCTACATGATGTTTAAAAATAATTTTAATGTGTAGGTGTTTTAATGCGCATCTAAAGTACTTCAGCAATGACAAAAGTGCATTATGCTTTATTTTATTGTACACTTACATTTGACTACAATTTATTTTGTTTAGTTACCAAAAAAAAAAAAAACAAGAGTAAGTCATTATAAAATAACGCTTTAAATATAATCTTGATACACGCGTATTGACCAATAAAGAAGGGATTCAAAATTTTTACTTTTTAAAAAACAAAATGTTTTATTTTTTCATCATAACCTACAAATTTTTACCATTTTAAAATGGGAAAAATGTTTTCATAGATTGCTAAAACTAAAAATTAATTTTTGTCATGTAGAAACATTTTATCATATAGTAAAGTAAGTTATAAGTTCCCATTAAATATTATATATAATTATATATTGTTATCGTCTGTGGTGATACGTATAACTCATTATATCAAGATTGTTGTTAATTATATAATATTATAGTCAATTTAAGTGCTGCTATGTATGGAAATAAAATATATCTTCCAACTCAACTCAATTTTATACCGCATACTAATTATCAACAATTCTGTTGTTGAATTTTAAAAATCGTTGGACATATTATTTTGCCTTGGACAGTGTAAGAGCGTTTCCGGATATTGCATTGGAATGTGATGTTGCCGTTAGCGGTGGTATGAGCACGTGCTGACTAAAAAAACTAGAAAAAGGTATATAATTGTATCGTGGTTTTGGACTTAATCCAAAGCGGTTTGACGTGTCGGTGGCGGCAGCAGTAGCATTATATACAGATAGAAATGTATTCCCGAGAAATAATAAATCCACATAAATTGGTGGCCAACAAGGGGATGGTTTATTTGGCTCTGGTCAACCGTGACAGTAATTTTACGCTACAGGTGCAGTTTCGTGTGGGTTGTAGAACGTACAATAACAATGTGATACAATGTAAATAGATTATACTAGATTACTATATAAGTATATATATTATTATTTGTGCGAGTACGATGTTCACTCGTGCTATAATAATAATAATAATAATAATAATAATAATAGCATTTTATTGTCGCAGTTTAATCACAGAATATATGATATTTTAAGCTTCGTTTTTTTTTCAAATTTAATAAATTAAAGTCCGAGAAAAAAAGACTCCGAAAAAAATCTCCAAAGAAAAAACCGCTTACTAAAAAACAATAAAAGCTGAATGATAAGTTATGCTCTAAATATTCCAAATTTTCAACTGTTTTATAAACTATCAGAATTATTAATATTATTTATTAATCAATAGTTAAGTAACACTCTCTTTAACATAATGTATTATCGTGTTTTAAATTAGTTTAATATAATTGTGAATTTTTGTACTTTTATATAATAATAGGTAAACAATAATAAGTACACTAAACATAATTGTATTTCATTAATCATACAATATGTTTATGTAATTGTATATATAAAATATAAAATAGGAGAGTGGACAATATATTATATTAAAAATATAGTAACTGTGTTAAAAAATCGTATAACTATAATATAGCCTTTACTTATAATTGCACCTAATTAATTATGCTACTTACTATATATTTAAGTATTTCATTAATTAATTATAAAGAAAATAATTACTGTAAATAAAAAATTAAAAAATAACTATTTAAATCACAGTTAATGAATTTAAAATTTAAATAAATTTAAATAATTTAAAATTCAAAAATTTCTAATTTAAATTCAATTACAATTGATGGAGGACATCTTTTTACGTATTTTTATTTCAGTGTTTTTTTTCCAATCATCTTTGTTTCACTACCTAACCCTCTATAATTGCAATCGACGAATACGGGGGTTTTTTTTGTCACTTAGTCGATATGGCTTTAGTTCTATTTATTTCAGTCTCTCCTGCACAGCATACATTAAAATTGTGAATCGAGTTCGTAACGCACAAGCTTAAACCATAAATCGTCATAGTACATTAAAATGCGTAATTATATATGCAATGTTACAACAATAAATTGTTTACGAATAATAATTAATGTCGTAACTCGTAAGAAAGTAGTATAATTATTAAAACAAATGTGTATTAATTATATCAACATAATATATATCACATATTCACACATATTATATATAAATATGTTGACATGTTATATTAAATACACACACACACATACATAAGCCGTCCTAGATTTTTGGACTAATTTGAAATACTTATTTATTATTTTATTGTTTCAGAGTTATTATTAACTTTACCTATAAAATTTAAGACGACTGAATACACTCTTAGTAATGTAATGTAATATAGTATGCAATGTGAGTTAGTTGATTATTTTTGGAATTTAGACAAATATATTACACTAATTATGTCCAAATGTGTTTTAAATTTCTATAATGCATTTGAAACATCACACATTCCGAAAATAATACTAAATGCCAGAATACAATAAAAAAATCCTCTAGAAGTTCAGTCCATCGACCGATTGAAGAAAAAATCCCAAACACTAAAAGTAAAGAACTACGGCATAAGTCGGGTATGAAGGAGATAAAACTACATCTGTGAAGACTATGATGATAATATCTATATATATTCTGTCATTGTTTCTACTCATAATCGAAAAGTTAATTTTAAAAGTTGCCTTTTACATGTAACAAAAAGTAAATCAATAATGATTATCCAAAAAAATTAACAACATGTTTAAAACAAAAAAAAAAAATGTATATAACTTATAGTTAACAATTTAAATTATAACATTTCATATTCGATCGTCATTTTAGTTTTCCGCTGTACTTACAATATATAAACTATTATAATAAATTGTATATGCATTTAAATTTTAATTTATTATTATGTTCAAGGGGATTTGAAAAGCGATTTACTAGTTTACTACGTATTATTATTGGATTATAAGCTATTACTTTATGTTTTTAGATTAAAAAAAAACCTTTATTGTACTCAAAATCTAAAATATTGTAGGTTATTGTCTAGGTGATAGCAATTATTAAGTCTAAGTTTAAATATTTTTGTTTAGTCAAGCGCAAATTATATCAACATAATTATTTTTTTAGTATTATTATCATTGCTGTTAGTGGTCAAAGATAATTCAAAATAATTTTTTCACATTTTAGCAAACATCTTTTTAGAACGTGAATTATTATTAATTTAGTCCAGCAAAATTAGAACTAAAATAGGTTTATCATTATGTTTTGATATATGTAATCACTTGTCTAGTTCTAACTGTTAGACCACTTGTAATTATGTCTCTGCAGTTTTGTTTACAGATTTTTATTTTTTAAATTTATTAATGAATAATCCACTATGAAGATCTTGTATACACATGTTATACTGTACATAAACCAATGTTTTATTGTTTCGCTCGTTCATTACTAAAAAATGTCATAACACTTGTGGGTTCATAAAAACGTATTTCTTTCATAAATATTTTTACATATTCTGGTCAAGGTTTGTTTTGAAAAAAATATCTTTTACCCGATAAATGATAAGACTATTTTTATTTGTCCTTTTGACTCGATTTTACTGTTAAAATATATTATTGAATTGGCATGAGAATTCACTTTTTAAATATATGTTAAAAAAAACATTTGTCAAAATTATAAAAACTGGGATCTTTTGTCCATATTGTTGACAATATGTTCCGATTCGATCAGTATTCACTAGATACTTGTTGTTGTGCCAAATCCTAAAAAAACAATAAGTTTATTCATAGATATCCCATCAAATAATTATGAAGACTTTTATTATTCTAAATTTACTTGTTGACTGTTGTGTAGAAATTTGCATAAAATAACTATAATTAATGTTTATATACCCATTCAATATTGTATTGTAACTCATGAATCATAATATTTTTATTATACTAAATGGCCCTCAGTGCGAATATTATTAAACAAATATCTAAATAATTTTTTTTAAGAGTTTCACTCATACATTTTAAAAGGATTAACTTTTTTTAAAACGTCCTATGAATACATATTTTTATTTACCGAATTTTAATTAGAATCGTTTTGCAAAATTCAAAGTCGTGTGATCAAAATGATTTCTTTAGGACAATTATACATTTTTACTATTAATACAATACAATTATAGCCTATAATATATATATATATATATATATATATATTAGATACTAGGAAGCCTATAAATATGTATATGATATACATCTATCTATAGATTATTTTAGATAAGCAATAATTTTTTTTAAGTTATTTGTTTACTTGGCATCTAAAATAGATGCACCTGCACCTATGAATTAATTTTAAGCTATTTATTTTTGATAGAAACTAGATTTATTGTATTGTGATTTTTATGAAAATTTATTTCAAATAAACCATTAGATGCTATTCAAACTGAAAAATTTTTTTTTTAGTCTTCAATCATTGTTTTCTAATTTATTTTTAAATAGTTTAATAATAATACCTAATAAATAATATTTTTTTTTTTATTTTCTATTTAAATTATTTGTGATTTTAATAATATAATTACAATAACAAGCTATAAACTCTACATACAGATTATAATTTTTTTCTATAGCTAATAGAATTATTTTTTGGTTATCATTGTTACATAAGTACATTTCAATGATTGCCATAATGATAATATTATATATTAGGACCGATTGATTAAGATTTGAAACATTACTTATACTTTGTTTATTGTTAACATTTCAAAGTAAATATAATATGATTAAAATTATGTACCAAATTTTTTTTAGTAATCGAATAGTTAAAAACTATAATACACAAATAGATATAATACAGTCCTTATTTGGATTGAACCGACCAACTCACACGTGCAACTAATAAAATTTGTTGTCACTGAAGTAGTTGGCATACGAATAAAGTGTTCTCCGATTAATTTATTCTTTGACATCTTGACAGTTTAGCTACATAAAGAATTCAAAATGGCGCTTTGCCAATGGCATTCTGTTTTTGTTTTTTTTTCGATTTCGTCTTACAGATAACATCCTATGCCCATATAATGACCATACCTTACTACTTGTGATAACTGATAAGTATAACTACAATATTATACATTTTATATGTGATTCTCACTAATTCTAGATTCGATATATTTTGTGTTTTCTAATCGCATTAGCACCAAAAAAGTATGTGATTTTGTGTAGTTATAAATGTGGATGATAATTTTATTTTGGTATTTTTGACGACCTGTAGATATGATGTGTCTCAGCTGAAAACCTGCAAACAAACTTCTAGGTATACTAAACGGTCATCAGAGATGTTCAGATGTCCTATAGTAATAACTAGGGCTAAGAATGTGATACCCTAAAAAACCTTAAAAATATCCTAATAAAAATGCTTTTTTTGCGCTAAAAATTTAAAATAATGCACTTATAAAATGCATTTAAATTTTTAATTTCAAACCAACAAATATTTTTTAATTCAATTTATTACAAAGTTTCGCAGGACTACGGAATTTTCAATCTTCTATGTGAACCTATTGTCTAAAAAAATAATTATTCTCATTTATTTTCCATCGCCACTTGTAATCTCGATGTTAAATGCCCAAAACCCTTAAAATGAATAAAATAACCTAACGATTGAAAATTGTTAAAAAATGCAAAATAAAAACTTCTTATTCTGATTCAAAAAAGTATGGAACGTAAGTACGTATGTTATAAAACGAGCATCGTATATCTAGCTTTGGGAAACAATGCAAATACATTCGTGTATTCAAACTATCGTATGAATAATTATTTATTGTTAGTAATATATAATTACATACATTCATATTATATTATTGTATACGTGTATTCCCACTATTTATTCTACCTCATTAAACTTTTATAAGGATTTCTATTTTATTTCACTTGGATTAGTATAATTTTCATAGTTTATTTAGGTGTTATTTTAGTTTTTTGTTATGGTCAATTTTTGCTAAGAAATTAGTGCGTCTCTTAAATTCAAATGAAAATATATTAGGCTAATCTTTTTTTCTCAAATAAATGACGTTTTGAGGTTTTTTCACATTTAAGATATTTTGCAGAACCACAGTCCACGGGTATTATACATTACTATTTTTACTGTAGTACAACTGTACCACAGAATAGATTAAATGTAATCAATACAAAACGCATTAATCATGCCCTACAATGATAATCAATTATACGTAGATGAAAGAAATACCTACGAATGAATAAACACATATTAGTTTCTGAGCGGAGCGATGAATGTACTGATTTAACATTGTTGACATTTAACATTTTTTTTGTGTTTGTATACACGATAAGTAGTCGAATAATGCTTTGATTTTCAACTTCAGTAACTTTACTGGTGTGAAAGTGAATTTAGATGGTGTATTCAAGAGGTCAAAATTGATAATATTCCCAATAGTTTTAAAAAACGTCGAGTATAACCGAAAAAAAATGAAGATTTTTACGCAAAATCAGTTTTTGACCAAATTGATTTTGTATTTTGGTGTTTATCTAAAAAAGATAATCATAGATACATACAATTTTCAGCGAATGTGTATATTAAGGCGGGTACACACCGGAGCATTTAGGTGTAATGTAACGCTGTAATGTAACAGAGTTCGTGCTTACTTGAATGTTACTTGTTACGACCAGTGTGTACGTTTAGGGTCGAGCGCTACTGTGTATCGGTTGTTCGCTGGTCTATCCATCAGTTATTCACAGTTTGTTTTCAACTTTTCGAGTAACATCTTGTGCAATGCCTTCTAATAATTTACAAGTCGCTGGCGCATCATTTATTTTTATTCATTCTATTTAAAAAAAAAAAGAAAAAATAAAAAAAAGTGAAAGAAGATGGTGGCAAACAAATTTGATGAAGTCTAGGGAGATTTGTAGTGGATCAGATTTATTAAATATTCTTCAGCGACAGGAAATAAGTGGACAGTTCAGAAATTTTATTAGAATGTCGTCTATTCATATTGAATATTTAATAAATTTGATCGGTCCAAAAATTTTTCGTCTTCATTTTTTCTCGTCGAATGATGCATTAAGGCTGATTATTTTTTTCCTACATTCATCTAATGTAGATTTATTTCTGTGACCAATTCATCCCACGCATAAATCGGATTTTGCAAGTTTGTTGTAGTACTTTGGGTCCTTTGGGAACCATAGTGCTGGTTTATTTTTGTGACACTCTATGAGGTCTAAAACCTTTTCGTTGTTCCAATTCATTTGTAAATTTAAATTAAATTAATTAATTTAAATAAAACACTTTTTGTCCTGATGAGGTAAAGCGATCGGGGCAATTCGCTGCAACTGGTTTACCGTACATACTAGCGTCGTGTCGTCATGTAACGTTCCTTTGATGTTCGCCAAAATACCGACACTCGGGTGGATCGACGGCGTCGCGAGCTGTTATAACGCACGAATGTTACAGTAACACCACAGATTTTTCATATAGTCTGTGGTAACACCGTACACACTTGAGCATTACAGATACATTACAGCGTTACATTACACCTAAATGCTCCGGTGTGTACCCGCCTTTAGCATTTTATATTGCTACACCATAAAATATTTTGATTCTTTTTGAGCTATTTATAATGGGCATATCGATTAAAGCTACAGAAATAAACATTGTAAATTTGTCAAAAAATGTACTAAAAGAAACGTTACGTGTAACATAATGCATTATTTTGTAAGCCGCTATATTTATTTTATTAAATAAGTTCCAAAAATTGAATAATTTGTTTTTTTTTTTTTTTGTAATGTTAAGTTTGTATTTTAATTAAAAGATCACATAAAATGTTAGCAATTAATTATAAAACCATTATCCATATTTTAAATATAATAATTTTTTATTAATTATAAAAAAATATTATATTTGACTTAAATAATTAACAAAAGCACAAGTTTACGTGTCGTCAGGATGGCCGAGCGGTCTAAGGCGCCAGACTCAAGGTACCCCCCTTGTTCATCAATGCGATGGATATTGAGCGTTCTGGTCCTCATCTGAGGGCGTGGGTTCGAATCCCACTTCTGGCAGAATTTTTGCATTTTTTTTAAAGTTTTACAAATTCTTATTGACACAAACTTGAAACTTTACTCATTTTAATTTGTTAATTTTAGCAACGTACATCTCCGCCTTTAAATCCTCATGATTTACATTTAAAATTGACATATGAATTTTACACAATGAATTCACATTGAATAACATTTTCAATTAATATGAATTTTAATGTATCAAGTACCTATTTATAAATTTTTAAAATTGACCTGATATTGATTTATAAAAAAATTAAAATATAAAAATTATAAATCTTGTTGAAAGAAAATCTGGTAGAGGGGCTATTTAGAAAACTTGAGGACTTTGCCCTCCTAGCCACCTCTAGTTGCACCTACGAATTACAATAATACAACACACTGTATATGTGGTATTTGCAAGGTTGGTTAAAGCACAAACTTACTTCGATATTAAAACATTGCTTTTTACAGGAGTGGTATTTTTTGTTTTGAAGAATGGTCGAATGACAGCAGCAGTGAGACAATTAGGTACATATACTTGTGTAAACAAATGAGTATACAATAGGTACACGTATAATACGTATATTTGATCTTATTTATTTTTTTTTTTTAATCTTTAATAATCTTATAATAATAAAATAGTTTGGAACTTTAAACTATAATTAATATTAATTTTAAATTAGAATACTTATAGTTAAATATTAATATGCAAATATGCTATTATAGGTAAACACAATAATAATAATTCGTAGGTATTATTGACGTATTGTAAGAATAATATCGACTATAAAGTAGATAGGTAGGTTTGAAGTAGGTAGCTACTAATTTGTTAATTAAGGGCTAAGAAGATACTCGTAGCACACATATATGTAAATTCAGAACATAACCTACCTAAAATTTATTTATTGTTGCCCATAAAAATTTTAGTTGTGACTATAGTTGTGAAATGGGAATATAATACCTTAAAAAATGCATAATATAAATTAATAATATTCGATTATGTAAAAACCTATTATTATAGCACCTGCAGTTACTTACTTTTTTAAGTAAAAATCTTAAAATAAAATTTAAAAAACCATATTTTAGTGTTAAATGCTCCCAAAAATAAAACTTCTTATTCTGATTTAAAAATATATGAAACCACGAAACGTAGGTGTATAATATATAATATACAATATGTCAATATACATATTATGTTGTAAAACGAGAATCACGTAGCTAGTTTTGAAGAACAATGCAAGGTACATCAAAATCCCAGTCATAGTTATGACACGTAAATACGTAAATAATAAATTCAAAAATAATTTTATTATATTAGTAGAAAATAACAAAATATTATAAACTTATAGATTCTATGATCTATAGTATAACATACAACCTATACTTACTTTTTTTATATTGGTCATCAGAATTCTTGTTTTTACAAGTCAACATCTATTTTACAATATTAAATAATTGTAGAAAAGCACTGTTGTATTATACACAGTTCATTTTTATGCAATTTGTCTTTAAAAAATTAAAGTTGAATATTTTGTAAAAAAAAAAAAAAAACATGCCTAAATATAATAGTTTTCACCCTCTTCAAGACATGGAGCAGAGTGGCGCAGTGGAAGCGTGCTGGGCCCATAACCCAGAGGTCCGTGGATCGAAACCACGCTCTGCTAAAAGTTATGCATTTTTTCATTCTAAAATTGTTCGTTTTTATTTCCTTTTACATTGGTTAATATTTTTGGATTATTATCAATAATAATATTTTATTACCTTTTTAATTAATGATTGCTACACATATTATTTAATATTTTAATTTTGGACAAATTAACAGTGGACGCGTCTACTATAAATATATCATGCTATACCATGTCTAACCACCAGTTAAAATAATTTTATATTATCTACTTAGTTATGCATAGACAATTAAATATATTTTTATAGGTACCTATTGTTGCGATATTAAATATGTTATTAATTGATCAAACATTTAAATGTTTATTTCCTAGTTACCTCCAACTATCCACGACCTACTTTATTGAATAATAATAATTATCAATCGATAACGTCAATCAGTCAAACCTACCTATTTATATAATATTATACAAATAACAGGTGGGTATTTTATTTTACGGACAATTATTGAAATAAAAATAATTGTTATTTGTAATTATTTGTGACTAAGTAAAATTAAATAATTATAATTTCAGTATTTTTATATAAGATATTACTGAAAGATTATTTGTTCATAAAATCTCGCTATGTGCCTATTTCCTATATCGCTGTTTCGTATGGTAGGTAATAGGTATTATGGTAAGTGGTAACTAGTACCATACGAACACATAATATTTTCTGTCAAAATACTCTATTATATTTATGTATTTATTATTATATTATTATGAATGAATGAAAAAGTGTGGTTAAACGTTAAAACTTAAGAATATAATTCTAATTTTTACACTGTCTCAATTTTTGAGATTGAAACATTGAATAAAATTTGTCATCTTAATATTTTCCTTGTAATAATATATATAATGTTATGAATGTTATATTATGTTTAATATGTTTATATATTAGGTATGTATACATTATAAATACTTAATTATTGTTATATGTGCCCTGCAGATTGGGGCGGTACCTGTATAGTAATTTATTAGTACAGTCGTATGTCATAGATATCCAGGAACAGTTTTACTATACTTTTCATATGTATTCTAAATACGTATTAAATACTTGGTGTTATTTGTATTTGAAATACGTATTCGAATATTGTCTTTCAAAAGTATTTGAAAAAAAAATGCAAATACATTTTAAAAGTATTTTTTCATATTTTGAATTTCAGATGGTCTTATACCTTCCCTATATTTTAATTAGCAGAAATTAAACTTCAGCTAGGTAGATATAATTTTAGCTATTGTGTCGTCTTCGTATTTGATAAAATTTTATAAATTCTTAGAATTATTTTAAAATAGTAATATACTTATTATAGTAATTTTTTATAATATTATAATTATTTATAGTATCTACTGGTACGAAACAAAAATATTAGTTATTGAAATACAACAGTTAAAAGAGTATAATATATAAGTATTTAGTGTTCTGAAATAAAATACAAAGAAAAAGTATTTTTAAAGTATCAAAAATGTATTTCAATACAAGTATTCGAATACCTACTTAACAAAACTACCAGATACTAGGTAGGTTATTATATTATATAATGCAAGTATATATAAGATGCGCAACTGCTGTAATAGCATAATATGATTTTATCTGGATATTGAAATGTGATTATTTATCTGTTTGTTACAATATTATATGACTAAGGCACGCATTCATCATTAGCAGAGTGGCGCAGTGGAAGCGTGCTGGGCCCATAACCCAGAGGTCCGTGGATCGAAACCACGCTCTGCTAGACACTGGTTTTTTTTTTTATAGATAAGTAAGTAAACGTACAACACATACTCTATTTTTGTAGAAAATACACAAATGAAATGTGTTTTTAATTTTTGTTTTTGACATTCCCATTTTTACCAATTAGATATTACAAATCATTTAAATTTTCCCTGAGACAGTAAGATACGTAATAGATGATATAGATTAAATATTATTCCATGATTTACCTGAGTATATCAATTATATGTCATTGGGATTTGGGGTAGACAATTTGAGGTCTAGCTGTATTATTGCACATTCGGATATTTGATATTCCCTTCCCACATCGATTATTGCACATTTTAAGTATACCTAATATGATTTACCCACTTAAAAATAAAATTCCTAATAATATAAAGAAGACAAAATTTAAAGTTTTTAAGTTTTTGATTTCTGAGTTTTTTAGTATACCTACAATTTTTTGGGAAATCTAAGATTTTAACTTTAAAATAATACACCCTCAAATAAGGGTTTTTTAGAATAAATATAGTAATTTTTGCCACAATTACTTCATAGCAGAGTGGCGCAGTGGAAGCGTGCTGGGCCCATAACCCAGAGGTCCGTGGATCGAAACCACGCTCTGCTAAAGTAAAATTTTTGCTTTTTTTTTTTAATTTTCTTCTTATTTTCTTTTTAAATGGTATCATTTTATTTATAATTCATAAATGTTTAGAAGTTTGGATGAGTAGAGTTATGTTATACAAAATTTTGCGAGAACTACACTGCCACAACAGTCTCATCCAACGTGTATTGTATATTTGTTTATGGAATTCAAAAATATAATAACTTATTATGATAAAAAAAACTATTGCAAACATATAATGATATATTTTATAGGTATAAATGTAAAAAGTTTTCTGCTTCTGATTATATAATAAAATATATTCCACATTGGTTATCGTAAAAATAATTTAAAAGTAAACATTTGGTGTTAGTGTGTAGCGAGCTGCCAATGGGTAATTTCCTTATCATGCTATTCATATTATTTTTTAATCATTGTAAACTTTCATATTTGCTAATAGTAGTAATTTTTGTACAAATTATAAATTGCATTTTAATGAAAAAAAAAACATTTCTGCATTATAAAAAAATACACAAGAATTATATTCTCCGAGATAAATTATTAATCAATAATTGGAGTTAAAAGACCTATGTATCCTATGTATAGACTGCATAATAATATGTACTCCGATTCAATGGTTATGGTATATTATTTTATGTATATACATGATTATATGCTGATTCCTTTAACCTAAACATTCTCTAAAAGTATTATATATTATACGTTTTTTGAAAATATTTTTTTCTTTTACAATAAATTAAATTTTATTATGAAAAATTATATATTTAAAATTTTTCTATTTTTCGTCATTTTTTTAAGTTTATTTTTTTCTTAAACGACAACATAGGCACATTAAATTTTATGTTTTGAAGCAGAATATTATTTTGAGAATAATTTTAATAGGTGTATATTAAAAATTGAATTTCAAGTTTTAATCAAGTAAGTAGTTAATTTGTTACTTATAAGTACTTAAATAGGTCATTTTTCGATGTGACATGAGTCATCACTACACTCATTAAAACTTAAAAACTTAAAACATGATAAAGTCAAATAATCAATTATCATAGATAGTCGATTATTGTTAATGTAATATTTGCATGCAAAAATTTTGTTTTGTAATTAATTCAAATTATGTAGAAAAATTATTTTCTAAAACTTTAATTCTTTTCGAGATAATGTGTGTTTAATGAAGACCTATCAATTCATGAAACATTCGCGATTAGTGCAACATCTGATTTTCAGGCGTGGGCTGTAAAAGTAAATTCACAACGAGCGTAATCTGTTGCTTATAATGTGTTATCTGTACCAGCTGTCATTTCGAAGGGTATAAATATTCATTACATAATATTACATTCGATTAAAAATGTTTCGCACCCCAACCCGTTCCGATGGCACAATGGAATCGAAAATATGCTATAAACTATTTGGCTGAATGCACACCCAAATTGTTCATCAACTGTAAAAAGGTTGGACGTGCAGTAACCGCGATGATGTAAGTACAATATCGATTGTCCGGACGTTTTATAATATGTTATCAATAATAATGATTATCATCGTCACTCGCCACACCGGTTTTCGATATTATCACAGGGCGTTTCTGCTCGGACAGAGTGGGCAGACGGAGCAGACGTATTAAATATATGAAGCCTGTCGCGAGTCGTCCCGGTGAATAGTGAATAAGATTGTATATTCGGAGTATATAATATTGTATTTTAATATTAAAATCGTTAAATCGTAAATAATACCGCAATTGCTGGCCAATTTAGATCAAATAAATCCTACCTAAATAAATATAAAACACTGAAGTCCATATAACCCGTCCGCAAAACTTGACGATATACATTTGATAGATAAATCGCGGCCCGCGATTGTGTGACTCGCCTTAAAAAACATTGCAATCATATTATAGTAGTTGTTGTTGAACGTTTGGAAGAGAGGCGAGTCCATCGTTGGGATTTAAAGGTACCTTAAACAACTATTTAATTATATATATATATATATATATATATCTACAACTTTATACTATAATTAATTAATTAATAATTATTACTTGTTAGTATTATACCGCTTCATTCGATTTCAGCAACAATCGTTATTGAAAATATTAATCAATAATATTGTAAGTCCATTAGGTTTTTATCTTATCTATAGTAGGTACATTGTGTACTGTCCATCTTATCATATTATGTTTTATATATACACACTAAGGTGGATTTATATAAATCATAATATCACACAATATAATATAATATTAATAATATCATAACAGTTTAAGAATGAAAAAAATAATAATATGAAACATTTAATATAAAAAAACATAAAAAAAATAATATTTTAACATTTTATTTTATTGATATAGTGTGCTGCAAGGTCTAGTTTTCAGTGTGTCCAAACGAAGAAACGAAAAATTGTAGAACCATATTGTGGTCCGTTAGATATTATTTTTTACAAAAACACAGAACATTATAAAATTGACTCCAACAAAATTTAAAATGATTATTTCATGCTACATGACAAATGTGTTTTGAATATTATTAAATAGGCACTACTTATTAGTTGTTTACTCAATACTGTTTTTGTTTTGTTCAATTTACCTAACTAAAAATACAATTTATTAAACTAGAACATATTGTGATCTAATACTATTTATCCACACTGATTACACGTTGCTTAAAAGTTATAAGTAATATAATAATATCCAAACAAAAATAAAATATGTGAATGATACAAAAAGTTAAGATCAGAATTTAATATTTTAGAAACCTACCTTGTTATTTCTTTATAATAGTATATGAGTGGATGCCTGGTTAAATCTTTGGACTTAAAACGTAGTAGTTTTTTTTGTAATTATGACTGATTGTTTTTTAATAATTTAGGATCATCCGATATATGATTTACCATATGTACATATAGGCTTAATTTTTAATATATATGATTTACAAATTTCAGATATAAAATTGATGTTCAACTATACTTATATGTATAAGTTATAATATTAATTATTGCGTGTATAATATTCGTAATTAACATTATGAAAGTGGCTATAATTGGAGCTGGAGTTGCTGGTTTGGCTTCAACTAGAAGATGTTTGGAAAATAATTTTGAACCCGTAGTTTATGAAAGGTCGAAAGGAGTGGGTGGAACTTGGGTATATGATGAACGGACCGGACTCGATGAATTTGGTTTGCCAATCCACACAAGCATGTATAAAAATCTAATGTATGCATTTTTTTTTTGTGTGTGTATATTATATAGGCACATAAATTAAATGTAATGACTTAATTAAACGATTTTTAGGACGAATTTGCCAAAAGAATTAATGGATTTTCCAAACTTTTCTTATACGGATTTAGACAATGTGTCATTTTTGAAATCTTGGCAAGTGCAAGAATATATTGAACAATTTACTGAACATTTTGGACTTAAGAAGCACATTCGAGTAAGGATGTACTTACACTGTTTAGTATAGGTACCTACTAAAAATGTACTTAAGTCAAGGTGTGATAATGATACGCTTATTATTCCTAGTTCTTTACATAGTGATAGTAATCATTCATATCATATAAGTTATAAGTGTATAAAAAACGAACTAGATCACTTTGTGATTTTGTATTGAAACACAGTGATGTCATTTGAGGGAGGGACAAGGTGTGCATTTGCTCCTGTTTGATAGTAAAATCAGTTCAATTGTTGGGCCGATTGTTGGTGAAATAACATGATAATAATTTTTATAATTTTGAGGAAGTACAATATTGTGTAAGCACTAGAACACTTTTGATACTATAATAATTAATATTTATAGTTTTTTACCTTTAAATATATAAATACTGATACTATAATCTAAAAATTCTAAAAACAAAATGTTCACTTTTAAATTTATCCACGATTTAAAAAAAAAGTCTTTAACAGGAAGTATCTATTTAATAAAATTTTTCAATTTTTCAATAAGGCTTAGCAGTCGTATTTCATGTTGTAATTTACAAAGTTCGACACCTATAGAAAAAATATAAAATGACGTCATTGAGGTAGTGAGCATAATTATTTAGCTCTTTCGCGTCTTTTTTGTACCCATATTTATTAAATGAAGCTACTTTTGCCTCATGCGCATATAAAGTTATGTTTGATGGGAATTGTATTGAAAATCTATTGAGAGCGATGCTTTCTGTTTTTTTTCGGTTCAGTTATATGAGCTGGTTAAAACTTTTACCTCCTTCTATTAAAATTTGAAATTACGTTATTGTTGAAACATAAAAATTGATGTTTGTTATTTGTCTATTTTTGATCAATAAATTATGCAATTAGTATAACATACTTAAATTCTTACAAAAAACTGCTTGCTTAATGGCTAGAAGTGTTTAAATTGAGCGGGATGTGCATAATATATTATCTTATAATATTATCTACAGAGAGCTTTTATCATGCTTTTGTACATTTATTTTATAGCTTAATATTTCTTTAGAAATGGTTTACATCGTGGTTTTTATTATTTTTCGTAGTTTTGTAGTTTGGTGACTTCGGTTGAAAAATTAACGAACAACTGGCAGGTGACAGTGGAAGACTTGAGAACAAAAACTTCAAAGACTGAATACTTTGATGCAGTAATGGTGTGTAATGGACATAACGCTTCACCTTTTACCCCAGATATTCCAGGGACTAATGATTTTGGTGGCGTACAGATACACAGTCATGATTATAGGATACCTGAACATTTCTCAAATTTGAATGTTCTTATAATTGGTAGTGGTCCTTCTGGCATAGATATTTGCTGTGATGTATCGAAAGTTGCAAATAAGGTAAACGTAAACAACTTTGTATATAATAAATTAGTTGATAAAAGTTATGTAGTTATGTAGTTACATTAAATATAAAAATAAATCAAAATTACCTAGTACAATGTTTATATAATTGCAAAACTAAGTACATTATAAGATTAAATGTTATGCCCCTGCTGTAGTGTTCATATTTCATCATATTAATATTCTTAGCTATAGGTTTGTAATCAATCTGATTTCCTGAATATTTGTGAATATTTACACACGGTTGTTAACTTGTAACTGGATATTTTTAACGGGTAAGCCTAATCTTTAATTATATACTTAGATGTAGCCAAGGTTTATTTTTCATAAGAATTTAAAAATAAAAAATTGTTTGGAAAAGTTATTTTTAAACAAAAGATTTGTAGGTAAGTCCAGGGTTATACAAGGCCTATCCGCTAGCTACGCGCAAAATGCCGATTATGTTCCGTTATTTCGGAAATGTTTTATATTGTATTGCATTTTGACATTTATTAAAATATAAAGTTGTTAACATTATTAGGTAGGTAGGTAGGTAGGTACTAGTGATGGGAATTATTCGAATATTTGACTATTCGAATATTCGAATTCGAATATTTCTAACGTAAATAATTCGAATATTCGAACATTCGAATATCAGTATTCGATGCTACAATACAATAACGTAACGTAGTGAAAATTTTTCTGCTGACGTATTTTTGGTATTTGGTGAAAAAAATTGCCAAACTTTGCTTTGAGCCATATTTTATTCACTTTGAAACTTTGAAAGTACAAATTTCGTAAAGAAAAGTTATAATTTTAAGTGGAGATATTATACAACGAAAGACCATTTACCGATTAGAAAAACTCGATGTATAATACAGGTACGAGATATCGGCTATAACGAGTAAAATAAAGCTAACTACGAACAGGTACCTGCAAGATAAGAACTATTTTCGTATTTAGGTCGATTAATCATTGACATACATTATCTTTATCTTTAGTTGTGTAGATATGGATTACTTATTAATAATAAATAGGTATTGTAGCATTGAATACTGATATTCCAATGTTCCAATATTCGAATAATTCGATTATTCGAATATACATTACATCACTAGTAGGTACCATTTAACATTGTGGACATAATTATCATTTGAATTGACTCATTTAAAATGTTTCCTATTTAAGATATTATATACTTTGTATAGACATAATATAGTGATACACGAAGACGTGAAGTGGTATCAATGGGAAGTCCCTTTCATTCAGAGCTTAATATTATAAGCATTTTATGTCATCACGCTTTTTATCGTGTTATAATAATATTATGATGTATACAAATAAAACTAACTATAAGAATAAAGATAAATTGGATGGCTTATAAGTTATAATATAATAATTTGGTATTTAATTTGAAATATTGTTTTAACAATCAATAATAATAAAGATTGAATATAATTTTAACTACTCGTGACCTTGTTACCTAATTACATTAGAACTTTTATGTACTAAATACATGTCTACGTGGCTAGATCAACTTTATAATATTTTATAAAATAACAGACTATGCTGATTTTATGATGATGTGTAGATGTGCCTATGATTTTCTGTTTTAAAATCATTTTTCGTTTACAGGTTTACTTTAGTCACCATAAGCCTGAATTAATTGAGAAAGAATTTCCAAAAAATGTTATACATAAACCAGACGTTGAGCTTTTTTCTGAAAAGTCTGTATTTTTTAAAGACAAAACGGAGCAGACTTTAGATGCTATAATTTATTGCACAGGTAAATGTGCATCAGAAATATTATTTTTAAAAGACTATCGGCAATCGTGATACAAATACAACCATATATATGCCTATTTTTAGATTACCTATGTAATACAGAGACAATACCCAAGTATAATTAAATAATTTATTAAAACTTATAAATATTTAAAATGTTCGTAGGTACTTATATAATAATCAATCAATTATAGTTACTAACAGAAATTAAAAATATACAATATTATTTGATTTTTTTAGGGTACAAAATTAAATTATCGTTTTTGAAACCTAGTTGTGGAATTAATGTTTTGAATAACAAATTGATCACTCCACTTCATAAGAATATCATCAATATGGATAATCCTACTATGGGTTTCATTGGATATTTGAATATGACTTTTGTGTTCCGGGTATTTGACTTGCAGGTACAATATCAGTTATTTACTATATTATATATTAGGTATATAAATATTTGTTCTGAACACTATAGTACAGTGACATAAATATAAAAATCCGGTCCGGATGAAAAAATTAAGAGCACCTTTCCTATATATATATATATAACAATATTTTGGAATGGCCATTTTTCTTTTTTTTTTGTTCCTTTAAACCAACAGAAATACCCATTAGGGCCTCGATGCAGCAGCATTGCTTGTGTTCCCCTATTTACGCCACTACTATAATTGGATATTTTTCAGCTACCCGGATTTTATGTATAGATGCAATATTGTAATATTTTAGCTTATAATATATACTTTTCAGTTGAATTAATTTGGTAGGTGCCTAATCAAGTGTAACTAACTATTCAACTAGTGTAGTAATAGTAAATAGTAGTTCTCGTTAATTTTGAGTAAATATTTGAAAAATATCTCATAAGAAACAGCTATAGTAGACATTTCAAAAATACATTGTAAAAACTAAAAATTCCTGATCAAATGACATTGAGATCGTGGTTGTTGGACATTTATTGCTTTGTTCACCTTGACATAGGATAATGGCATGATATGTGATAAAGTAATGTGAAACGATTCAGAGGCTCAGAGCTGAGTTTCTAATATAGCTTGGTTAAAATCGACTTGAAAATATTTTTGTGAAAAACAAAATATGTTTGTAATAAGGCGTAATTAGTAATGAATGACTAATAACTATAAACTATAATATGCAATGATCAATAAAAATTAATTCGTAATAATACACAGTAAATAAAGTTAGACCACTACGTCACCAATCACACTATAGAGAGACCAAGTAATGATGACCAATTAACATTATAATTATTTCAATTACAAACTAAATAATAACTTTCAATTATTTTATAGAAACTATTAATATTTAATAGTTTTAATTTTAATTAAATTTTTTAATATCATAGATAAATAATTAAATCGATAAGTAACACAAATATAATTTTTAATTAATAATTACTAATATAATTAAAATTTGTTTTTAGGTTCGATATTATTTAGAATTTCTTCGTAAAAATTGTTCATCAAAGTTGGATTGTACAATTTCGGTTGATACGATTACGACGATGACTCCAGTCAACACACACGTCTTAGGCGACAACGTGTTAGGATACTGCAAATCGTTAATATTAGATAAAATAAAAGTCGAACCAATTCCACCTGTTTATTTTGAGATTTACAATGAATGTCATGTGCTTAAAGAAAAATATTACAGATCCTATCACTCATTAGTCGTTAAGTTCGTTGAAAATGATGATTATGTAATTGAATTTAATGTAGAAAATGCAAAAAATAAATAAAGTTTGAACATTATTTATATTTAATTTAATTAAAATCATTAAAATATTATAAAAATAAGCCTTAAAAGTGATATTGATTTTTTGACCTTATTATCGTTTAATACAATATGAATACATATATATATATATATATATATATATATATATATATTTATGTCGCTGAAATGCTTTTATTTAAATAACATATCATCTTTTTTTCAGAAAAATAATAAATCTATACTCATACATTATAAAGTAATAAATACCTATATCATAATATGTATAGTTATTAACACTGTCATTATAATATACAAAATATATATACTAACTGAATAATTCGGATTCAGCCCGTGAGCAGTTTTTCGTGTTACATATAATTTTTTTTTTTTTATCAGTTTTTATATTATAGGTATAGGTAGCAACCAGAAATTGGCAAAAAATTAATATATTTTTCGAAGACAAATTTTAAGATACAATTTTAATCGGAGAAATGTTGAAATAAAATATGTCTACAAAATTATAACTTACTGTATAGATTTTTATTTGAAAAAAAATATTTTACGTATTATTATAATTCTTATTACTATTATTATTAAAATTGTTATTATTATTTATTAGATCACCTTGTTTTATTAAAAATAGTAGTTTATTATATTAAGTAAAACATTTAACCAATAATTGTACGTGTATATTTACTGTAGTATAAACTTAGAAATACACGTAAAACTGTTCGCAAGCCGCGAGTGTAGTCGTACAAATTGATGTGTACCGTCGTGATTATTTTAAAATCGAAATATAATATAATATGTTATCGATAAAGTGTTAAATATATGCATTATTATATATCCGAGACATTTCAACTATCAGTGGTCTCATTAAGTTTATTATTATATTAACTTTAATAAACAGGTATAATAAACAACACATCTGTAATATCTTTATGATACAGTTTTAACAATAACTACTTAAATAGTTATAGCAAATGCACTGACCAAGGTGCATATAAGAATATACCTTTCTATCAATTTTTTCTATTTTTATTTTCTACCAATTTTATTCCTTTTAATCCTTTTAACCCATGTAGGGGTTGAATTTTAAAAAATCCTTTCTTAGGATTTCTTTGCATCATAAAATAAAACTATTGACTAAATTTCATACTCATAGCTTCAGTGGTTCTGGCTAGGTGATTTTTTCCATTTTTACCCCTCTTCCCTCCTTAATCTTTTTAACCCCTACAAGGGTTGAATTTTGAAAAAATCCTTTTTTAGTGGGTGTCTACATCATAAAATGAAACTACTGTTCAAATTTTATACTCATAGCTTTAGCGGTTCCGGCTAGGCAATGATGAATCAGTCGGGACATGTTATTTTATATATATAGATTTTTTAAATATTTTTAACAGATGTTAAATTATTTTACCAACAAAAACATAGGAAAATCATTTTTATTATAACATATATTCATTAAAAGTGTTTATTTTGAACTATATATAAAGAATGACTTTTTTCGAATCATATGTAGCAGGGATGGCACCTCAAAATAACTCATAGTTACTAAAGAGCCAATATTTAGAACTTAAAAATCTAGCGGGTTAGAGAGCATAGAAGACAAAAAAAAACTTATTCTTACAATTTAAAATTTGAGATATTGGATAACACGAAAATAATAAAACTAACGCTATATCGGCTAGGATATTAACACGACGGATACAACTAAAGTAGTAAAATAAAATAACTATCTATTAGCTATGTTAATATGTATGCCTCTATAAATATATATTTAGACATTTAATAAATAAGCTGCAGTCCAATATTAGATTTAATATATAATACTAGAATTAGTAGAATTAATATCTACGCTTTACGAAAAATCTATTTAATAAAATAAAATACAGATAACATTTTATAAAAGAATCTTAAAATGTAGCACAAGCCAGATAAAAAAGGTACACGGGTCGAATGTGGCTTGTGGGCCACCTGTTGCCAATACCTGATATATAAGTACGATGTAGTTTTATGATCTAAGCTTAAATCGCACAATATTTCGGTTTTACATATGATATCACGTGATTGATGTATAGGCGGCGTTGCGTTGTGGCCATCATACATTTTATAACTTTTATTATTAATTGATGTGTGCCAAGTACTGTCAACTCATCCCTGTAGTCAACTTTTCACAGTCTCCCGTATATACATGTGGATATCAGCCATCGATGCATTACTTTATTTATAAGCTACATACATTTATCCAAAGGCCAATATTATCTTTTTGTAATTCCTTGGGTAGCGAAATTATCATATTATTATTCTGTAACATAGGCTATAAAATCTCTGCAATACTGATCAAATCAATAAGTCCTCTTGTAATAACAATTTATTTTTTGATAGTATTCGTGATCGGCATCATAAACAGGATATAACAGAAAGAAATGACTATTTAAGTAACTTTTGTTCTAATCAATATTTTAACATTTTTTTTATATAATTTAGACACTTGTACTATATATGAAGTATACACATTTTTTTTATTTTTTAAAACTGAAAATAAACAATTTTAAATTTTATTCAATTTTTTTTTAGAAAAATTCAAAATAGTCGGTTTGTTAATTTGATTATAAGAAAAACGTTGATGGTAAAAAAAAAAAATTCTAAATTAAGTGGTTTATTTTCTACAATTTTTCAAAATATCAATATTTTTTGGAGTAAATTATTTTGAACCATAATACCTAACTTTTTTCTTAATATTATTTTTGGAATTTTCAGACATGAGTAAATCTTAAATTATTTATTATTCATATAATTTTCATAATTTTTTTTTATACGTTTAACTTGTATCAATTTTCTATTTTTAGTCATCAGTTCTTTCTGTTACACTCTGTATATACAGTCATATATACGGCCGGGTACCCTACATACAAAATTCTATATTTGCTCACAGTATAAGTATTATCGTACATTAGTATTATTGTACAGTAATATTTAAAAGTAATTGTAACATAAATTGATAATTTAAATAATATGATTTTATATTAACATATTTAAATTTTTAAGTGCAATTGTTTTTCTCTGTGTAAATTGAAAATGCATCGATTTGTAAAATGTTCAAATAGTGATATTCTAATACGACGTTTTCGAAACCGAAAAATGTAGATTAAGTAAGTTAAAGTAGCATCCTACTCATTTGCGCAAATATGGGGGGATTATTGGGACTTAGTCCCCTTAAATATGGGCCAAGTCTCCTCAGTTCAAAAACTAGTAACTAGTACTAATATTGTTATATGACGCCTGTGGTACTAAGCATGTAATAGATGTAATAGGAGAGGGGCTGTGTCCCCCAAAAAATGTAGGCTATTTGCGCCTATATGATGCTATTTGATATTTTTCCTCTTCAAGGAAAATCTATGAATCATAAATATGTTATAATAATTTTGAATATAAAATAAAACATCATAATAATAAAAATAATATCTGTCAATCATGTGGAACCACGCTCACAAACCAACACATTTTTGAGGAATGTAGAAAGTACGAAAAACAAAGAGAGGAACTCAACAGAGAACAAGTCTAGGCCAAAATTCAGACAACGAAAATAATACCATAGAATTTTTCAATAAAATTAAAACACTAGATATATTATAGCTAATATAGACAACAATGTATATAAATATCCAAATATTTAATTTAAAACTGTAATTTTTTTTTTACCTTTCCTTTTTTTAAGATTTTAAGTAATGTATTTACAAATGTATTGCTGATGACCTAGTAGTTGAAACAAAAATATAATAATTTCAAGATCGATAAAAAAAAAATAATAATAATAATATGAATAATAAGTAATAAAAAATGTCAATAAGTAACCGTGGTAACGAAAATCTTACGAAAACTGGCCTCGAAAAAAAAAAAGTTGTATCCAGCCCAAAACCATCGTAAAAATCTTATGTGTACCGCGTGTGAAGGTTTATTTTGTATATAATAATATGAAAGGCGATAAGCGCGCCGCCGCTTTGTGCGTAGCGCTATTCGCCGCCGTTGTCGCGCCCGCAATGATCGCAATCGATAGACCGCCGCCGTCGATCGCCGGCCCGATCTTTCGGACTCAGCCGGCGCCGCGGCCCGCACCCGGTCACTCTGCTGTTGACCGGACCGCGGTCACCGAGCCCCACTGCAGCGATACAACAACCCCCCCACCAAAGCCGCAGTTGAAGAGTACTCTGCAGTCGCCGAACGACGGGAACCTCCCAAAGGAGAATTTACAGACCGCGAGTACGAATATGACTGCAGCAGACACCGATGCGTACGCTCAGTGAGTTTGTGTGATGTCCAATGGGGGACAATCATTTGCAGTGGCGCCGATCCCTACATTATATAATGTGGTAGTCATGCCTTGGCCTGATATATTTTGAAAATTTATGACTGGACCTCTTTGTATCTTTTGTATGTAGTGGGAGGGGATAAAACAGGGCCGGTTATAAGGGGGGCGGGCACCAGTGACAATTGCCCGGAGACGGCACACCTTGGGGGCAGAAAAATGTTCTCAGGTAAAATGAACAAAACATTCAATTTTTCTTTGTAAAGACAGAATATTCAATTTTCAAATCTTGGATATAAAAATAAGATTTTTTATAAATCACAAACAAAATATTTTGCAAATTTTCGTATTTTTAAAAAAAAATTGATTTTATGATATTATCGATATCAATGACTTAGGAGCTGAATATGTGAAAATGATGTTACATTTTATGTTGATAATATATGAAAAAACAAGGTTCAGGCATTCAAAACAATGTACAACTTACTAACTTAATATACCCACCTATATTATTTAATTTAAAATAAAAATGTAATTAATTCATTTTAACCAAGTCTAAAAATCATTTTCGGAGGACAGTGATAGTCGCCTCCTGGAGGTGTCTCTGGGTAATGCTAAATGGCTATCATAAAAATAATGTCTCTGCTGGGCACAATTTACTGCGTAGAAATTTAAACTTGAAATGTATTGGGCAACATTTACTACATAGAAATTTATATTTGAAATTTTCTGGGCGCAATAGATTTACTATATAAAAATGTATACCTAAAATATACCTGATGGAATTTACATTTTTTTCGTTTCGTTGGGCGCAATTTACGTTTGTCCATTTATACGTTATATAAGCGCGAATAATGGCACCATGATGGCGGACACCAGCACATTGTTTATAATGGTTTTGGGGGAGGAAATGCACACACCGCCTACTCACAAATTAGGCCACTGCTAATCGGTATCCCTCGATTTTTCGAAATTTCGACAAAATATAATAATAGGTATGAAATTATGAATCATAATATTATATATGTCGACAGACGATAATAATGCACGTAATCAATTTTTTTTTTTAATAATTGCAGTTATTTCGATGAAGACTGTGATTATGTTGTGAATGACTACGTTCCGTTTTTCTGTTGCATACCGATAATTTTAATAATAATGCTAGTATTTTTAGGGTATTTCAATCTTCATTCTTTTTGTATATCGAGAACGAAAAAAGACTCTGTGGAAACAATGTGTTTGCAAACGAGCTACTTCCAATATAATAATATTATACAAGACTGAAAAAATGAACACGCGAAAATAAAGTACTGTTTTCTGTTACCTATTTACAAACGAGCAACTTCCTCGATGAAATGCGAAATATTATTATAATCACCGTATAAAATAATCGTTGTTCGGACCAATTTTTTTTTGCCGTTTTAAAATTGATTTAATTATTTGTAAATATATTTTTATTGTTTGTGAATAAACGATTCCTAAAAAATTAATCGAGCATTTTTTCACACCTAATAAAGATTTATTATAATAATATCAGACGCAACCTATATAGTGCTCCTCGGATGCGAATTCAGGAGAGGGGTGCTCGGTCACTACACCTTGTCATCCAAGCTACCAATAAAATTAGTTTGTATTAAAAATTACTACAATTTATATTATTTAAGGTATAACCATTTTTTTTTTGAACACCCCCTATTAAAATTGTTTGGATCTTCGCCTGATGCTTCTTGATTTGTGGAGAGGGTACAAGGAAATGGAGTACCACGAGACTAGGTTTTTGTATATTTTAGCGTATTTTTATTTTTTCGAATTAGAACGTATAGGATGGTACCTAAGCAATTTTTTTAATTTTATTTACAAAGTTACAGCAGTTGGTATTTGAACATAAGGTGATAGATGGTAAATAGATCTATAACTACTAACCTTGTAAGCACGAACCATCAAAGATGAGAGAAAACTGCTAAGAACATTAAATGTCCTTAAAAACAAGAAATAATGTTATAAACGAAAAATATTATTTATGAAGTAAATCAAACGAAGATTTATAAAAAAATGTTTGTTTACAGATTTACAGTGTTAAATGTATTTTGTTAATTCAGTTGAAAGGATAAGCATCTGCGGCGTCAGCTTAGTTTTTACTATGTTTCTTGTTATAATTTTAATTTTGAACTGATTTTAAACACAAATTTATACATTATTATTTTATTATTATTTAATTTATTTAATTCACATAATATATAATAAATAACCAACTCATTTATTGATCAATTCAATAATAAATACCAACAGTTATTATCCTTAATTGCTTGTAAAAGTCTACTACCTACGCCCGTTTATGGTTGAAACATTTAAAGGATGTATACTAATGTATTAATAAATTATGAAACGTTTGTTGGTTTATGGGATGTTTGTAGGAATAATAAAGGAGTGGGAAGGGACGAAGCACCACATAGCTATATTAGGTTTATATACTAATTATCTAAAGAAGGAAATTTTTTTTATGTCATTAGAATACCTGGGGCCGGAGTTGTCACGCAGTTGACTTCGACTCTCACAGTCATCAGTTCGATGCATAGCAAAGTGCAAATAATTTGTGTGGTTCTACGTAATCACCATTTTCCCGTGCTGTCGTCCGATTGCGTCATCTGATTTCCAACTAGGTCCCACTCCACCTGGGAGTGAAGACCGCACATGTCTCCTCTTGGAGAAGGGGGTAGTATCATGCATATTGTTACATATACATAGATAAATAAATCACATGATCTCCCTACTACCCACTTGTGATAAACATTGACGAAGACCTTGAGGTCGTTTCAATAAACATTAGAAAAAAAAAATTAGAATACCTCTATTGTTTCAATTCCAAATTTCCAAATCAAGCGCTAAATATATCTAGATATTATATACAGGGAGGTACTTAACTTACATATTATATATTATATTTCAAAACAATGAATAAATCGTTCGAAAACAATTGTACAGATTATCCAAAAGCGATCAATTATCGTCTAAAATCTGATGGTCACGAAAAGCAAACTCAAATAATGATATTAATAAACAGCAGAGCAGGTCCAAAGCGGTAGCAAAATAGACAACCAACTAGGGCAGTACAAGTTTAGGAGTGGAAACTTTTATGCACCCCCCGTTCCCAAAAAGTTATCTATTGAACATAGGCTGCATAAATTAAATTTAAATCAAAAAACTTCAAGCCGGCCCTGGATATTAGGTGTGTTAATTTTGTTCTCGTTTATATTATATGATAGACTAGGTGGAGACATAAACATTCCCGCAACGAATTTTTCTTTACGTTACTGTTACATGAACATTTTCAAAATGTTTTAATACATTTTTTTTTTACAAATTCAAACTGTACTATTTTCGAATATATCTTATTCAGATGCTTTTACAACACTTAGTACTGGTCAATTACAGTTACATTTAAGTAATTTTTCAAAAGTTTAAATAATAGGTACATTATTATACTGCATTACATTTAATAGCAACATAAATATGTTTTAATAACTTGTTTTCAATATATATATCATACATAATTAATATTTTTTAAAATATAATTTATTATATTAATATTATAACACATCTTGAATCTCATACCGGAAAAAAATGTATTTATTAAAATTCTTCATGAAAAATCCACAAGTAACTGTAAATGCAATATTGTGGTTATCACTTCATCAGAATTTGTTAATCTCATAGACATATAATATAATATTATACTACGTTTATGGTCAATCTCAAGTGATAAGAACTATCAAATCAACGGGATTATTTTCACAGCTTACTTTTTAGTTCTTATAGATAACTGTATTGTTTATTTATTTTACGTATTTTTATCCGTGTAAAAAAACAATAACATACCTAAATAATTGTCTGTTTATTTTTGTTCTTATAAATATATTATTTTAAGTGCACACTTTTATCTTAATTATTTTCGGTTTGTTAGCTTATTAATTTTATTTAGTTACCTATACCTAGCTTGTGTAAAAATAATATTGTTTATAGTACTTACGTTTTTATAGAACATTCAGTGTTTAATATTTTTGAATAACATGACGTCCTCTACAATATCTGGTAAAATAACAAATGATCTAGGGTCAGTCGCTGCATTGCGTGTAGCTCTCCAAACGTTGGCAGAACGTTGTGAAAGGCTACAATCTCGGTTAGACATAGTCGAAAAAGAAAATGTTACTATAAAAAGCCACTGTACATGTCAAACCGTCAACAACAAATCTTCACAAGTTAATGTTCAAGAGTTATCATGTAAAAAGCAACAGTTGGTCGAATACTTAAGAATAGTTACTAATGAAAATCGTACATTGTGGACAACATTGTCATCGTTAGATAATCCTGCAGTTCAATCAAATGATAAAATCAAGCCGAAAAATTCTTTAGCAATTATAGACAATTACTTAAAATATAATGGTATGAACAAACAATTTTGATTATTAAAATAACATTAAATAGGTACCTATGAGGCAGACCTAATTACTCATTAAGTATATTAAGTAAAATAGCCAATACTATAGGTTATTGACAATTATACTATTTGACTTTATACATTTTATTCATACCTAAAAATTATTTTTTATTTGCATTTATTGATTATTTTAGTTTCCATTGTAGTTTATTTAAAAATGTTGTAGAATAGTAGATGTAACACATTTATAATTTCACTGTAAAGACAAATTACAGAAATAATTATTAAATCTTACTTCTGGAACCCTTTTTTTTTCTAACAGAAAAATTACTTATAATAATATCAACGGTAGTGACCCCACTATTCAAAATTTCAAAAGTTACTTAGAACACAACTATAATATTATATAGAATAACTGTATATTAGATCTTTGATTCATATCTCAATATTTGATCTCATATATATCTTTTAACTTTAATTTCAATAACCTCAATCTGTTATGTATTTGGGAAAAAAAACATTTGTAGGTATCTTTTAATATTGTTAGGCTTAGTCGCTTTGACAAATTAAAGAATCGTGTAACTCGGTGTTTCTCAACGCTTTTTTTTTCAACACTTATATTTGGATCCATAAAGATGGTGACACACTTAAACAAATTAATGGATTTCTGAAAAATTTACAATTATAAATCTATTTAAACTATTACATTAACCATTATCATTTTATTACGATACCAGTTGAGAACCACTGATTTAACTGCTGGATGAACTTTGGCAATGTCAAAAATAATTTTATAATATTTACAATCATGAATTTTCTATTTCTATTAATTCTTTTTATAGCTAAATATATATATTTTTTTTTTAGATGTTGATTTCAAGATGAAATCTAATTGCATTATGGTATGTTATATATTTTTGTTTATTTTCATTAACTATTATAGTTTGAATTACTGATGTCAAAGTTTATTTTATCAATTGATTCAATTTTAAAATATTGTAATATAATCCCCAAAAAATACTGTATTTTGCTAAATAAGTTTCAATAATGAAATTAATTATCCCTACATTTTCCCTGGTTAAATTGAACCCTTGTGTATTGTGTAACACAACTTACACAATATATTATCTACTAAGATATTTGCAAACTGATATTTTTTCTATGTCTATTTGAGTTATAATTTTATAGCATCATATTATTAATTATTTCATGTATTTATAACCTGTTTATAAGAATTATTTTATACTTCATTCTAGAAATTTGTCAACACTAATTGGTGTATTTTAATTTTACATTGCTAAATCGGTTTAGGTTCTTAATAGATTTAAAACAAGTTATAATTTTAAAAATGTATATAAGTATAATATAACTATTATTTTATAACTTTATGAGTATATTTATTATATTAAATAATATGACAAATAACTTTTAAATATTTATTAGGATACGGATGATGATTTAATAAGTCTTCAGTATAGTTCAGATGATGAATCTTGGCCTATGTTATTGTCTGAACTCAATGCATACAAAGAAAAATTAACCTTAGCTAAACATTTACTTGCCGATCAAAATGATTTGATTTTTAATATCACTTCAAGATTTAATCTGCTTGTCGAGGGTAAGTCTTATTATTTTATAAATATAATAATTTATATTTATTTGAATCCAATATAAATTAAGAAATTGATCATTTGTGTTTCTTCTTCTACAGAAGTCAAAGTTATAAAGCCTTCTGCAGAGTATCGAGATGCTGAAACATTAACAAATTCTACATTTGATTCTACCACAGCCTGTATTTGTGGGGTTCGTGCAAAACCAGATAACCATAGTATATGCCCTTTGTGTAAATTATACATTGTGGGAGCTGAAGGTGATAAAATGTTTGATAAATTAGTTGAACATGTAAGCAGTCATTTTCCTGATGAAGAACCTGAAACTATAATTGATAGTTTATCTGGACACTATTAAAAACATTTGTGGCAATCAATAATCATAGTTTATATATAAATTTTTTTTATTTTGTTAATTTTTATAAATATAATATATTCTACTTGATTTAATTAAAACATTGATCAAGGTGAATGGAAATTAATAAAATTGCAACAAATTTTATACTAAAATGAAAAACTGACTTAAGCTAATTCTGATGGTTGTACGTCTTTTGAATCAGAGTTGCCAATAGTAGTCCTTTGTAACAAATTTCTACAGAACCAAGACGGTTTTTCTCTTTTCAGTTCAATGATTCTTTTACCCTACAATAAAATAATATGTTAATAATTTAACAATATTTTTTTAGTCAGTCTTACTTTCCAAAGTTCTTCTACTGGTTGTTTGGTTCTCTCTCCTTTATAAAGAACCACTACTTCCTGTTCTATGGGTTCCAAGCCCAATTCTTTTTCAATCACTTCCTGAAACTCTGTAGTTTCATCCTTTACTCTTTTATAACAATTTGCTAAAATATAAAACATACATAATATTATGAAGTTAAAAAAATTGTGGAAATCACTTACGACACAAATGGCGTCTCTGATAACTATGCCCGCAATGGTTACATGTAAGTAAATCTGTGCGAGGTATTAGCATTTTGTAAAAATCATTAATACAACCAAATTTGCGTTTTAATCTTTTTTCAATTGTACGCCGGTGTTTGGGCACTGCCCAAAGAATAGAGTCTCCAAATAACCGTTGGACATTTGTCAGAGCTGGAGTGGACGATTTGAGCGTTTTCGTAGGACTTGCAAAAGAAAGAGCTGAAAACAATAGAACAAAATATTATTATTAATATAGGGATAAGTATATAAGTTTTTTTTTTTTATATATGTCTTTAACACGTTGATTGCCACATGGCCGCCGGCGGTCATCTGTAATTCTCAAATTTGATGCATTTTTGACCGCCGGCGCCCATAGTTCATCATTACTACCACGCCACATGACCGCCGGCGACCATAAATGAATTTGATTTTACATTATTAAATTTTATATGGCGCTACAATAATGCACTAAAATTAGGGCCGTGGCGTAGCAGGAATCATTACGATTTTTTCCATTTTTTCTCATTTTTTTATGATTTTTCAAATTTTTTTAAATATTTGATGTATACAAATTTGGAATACATTGAAAAATATGTTTGGCGTGTAACATATACCTATTGAATGACCGCCGGCGGCCATGTGGCAGTCAACGTGTTAAATAGTGGTAACTATTATTGAAGATCTAGAAAAAATAATAATATGCTAACCTGGCGGAGGCGTATTTCCGAGTATCATGTGGCAAAAGGCGTCGAAATCTGTGTACAACCGATGTTGAATTCTCCTCAGTGCCAAAAGACCTTTCATTTCTTATGTTTAATTATTATTGACCACAAAACGAATATTTATGTAGAATTTGTTCGAAAGACAAGATACTTGGATTTCGGAGTCTGGGGTTAAGACGCTGTACACATGGACTGTAAGATTACAATGGTTTTCACAATGCCGTCGAATACTCTAATGTCGATATCAGTTATCAGTGGCTTTTATCACTTATTAACGGTGCTTATCGATAAAGCCCCACAAGCACAGTTACGTTTTGTTCTGTGCTACAAGGCGTATTATAATATGGCTACTATTCACTAAAAAATATTATGAACGAAAAGGTCAAAGAGGAGTCATAGATCAATTATTCGAATTTAATAAGGTACAATATTTTAAGCTATGAGCTAACTAACCACTATCGCTCAGGGGCGATTTTTTTTTTTGAAGAATTCACGTTTCTTATCAATTGGCTCCAGCAATTGTTGTTGCCACAGAATTCTGTGCTATTATCACAGAACATAATGTTTAATGCTATTACATGTTCATGGCCGTGATTATTGTTTTATGTTATGACTCACTGGTCTTTATCTTTGGCTATAAGTCTTTAGTCTATAACGCCCGTGAGTTGGTTGTGAGTAAACATAACAAGTATGAAATTAGTCAGAGATCAGAATTCTGAATTTTTCTGAACCACTTGCTTGTTTGTCGTTAATTAATATTTTTATTGTAATTTATTGTAGTTTGACGATTCACGATGTTCTCTTCGGACGCCAATTATTCGAAACTCAAGACCAACTTGAGATTGGCGTTAAATCGTCTGAAGTTATTGGAAAAAAAGAAAACTGAACTAGCACAAAAAGCGCGTAAAGAAATTGCAGACATGGTAGCAGCAGGGAAAAGCGAACGTGCCAAAATTCGAGTTGAACACATCATACGTGAAGACTACTTTGTTGAAGCACTAGAAATTGTCGAGATGTTTTGCGATGCTTTGTTATCCAGATTTGGTCTCCTACAACAATCAAAGTAAATGATTCAATCTAAATTAGGTATATTTTTCTATTTAAAAACTTAGTATACCTATGTGGATTATAATGAGACCATTTTTGAATTTTTCACACTAGAAGCTTTTAGTACTCATACAATTAAATTACTATTAAATACATACTTAAATCAAAGTTTTGGTCGAGTAGCATTCAAAGTAATTAATTACTTTCACTGCATTCATTTTACAAAACTAAGCCAAGTCAATCGTTATGTAGGTGCTTATTTGATATAATTTGTTATTGAGTGTAAAAATAAAAGTCTTGTTAAAATCATTTAACTTATGTTTTATGTAAAATGAACTTACCTGTAGCTAATAGTTAATTAATGTAACCATTTAATTGTTTAAAATATTTTTGTTTTCAGAATTTTGGATTCTTCTCTTCAAGAATCAGTTTCCAGTTTGTTATGGGTAGCTCCTCATATTCAAGCCGATGTTAGTGAAATGAAAGTGATATCTGATCAACTAACACAAAAATTTGGTAAAAAATATACTGAGGTAAATATAGTATTTAATAATCTTGATAAATTACTTAATTAAATGTATAACTGCATATCTTATATTTAAAATATGGTTACTTATTAGTTATTAGTATTTACTATGTGAATGTTGTATAATCTATAGATTATCTTAGGCACAAATTAGAAATTATTTCAATAGAGACTTAACATTATACATTTTTTAACAAAAAAACTGACTAGAGAAACCAAAGCTCTTCTACCACAATCAATCCAGAACAATTATATTCCAAGTTTACAATATATTTAACATTTTCTAATATTAAATGTCTATTCTATGCCTCTACTAAATTACTTTTATACCATTTTTCTTTTTCAATTTTTGCATGTTACTTTAAACAATTTTTTCTATAAAAAAATGTTTGATAATATGTGTACCATCATGGGATATAATTAATTTAATATATCAGCTGATTAGGGGAATTTTAATTTTTACTAGGTCACCCAAATAGCATCCTATTTTTATCTTCGTAAATAACACTTATTACATACTGATTGATATTAAACTATTAAAACTCTTTTATTTGTTAAATTGAGGGAGGGAATTTAAACATACATATTACATATATTATTGTGTCCAAAAAATTGTTTCTTGCATATGTCTCAGAGTATATTAATATATTATGTTCTACAATATTTACACCAAAAGTAAACAATCTTCTGTTTGATCTTAATAAATTCTTATATTTACTAAAACTTTGTTCGACATCACATGACGTAATTTTTGCATATTTAAATTTTGTTATTTCTCCAGGAGTTATATTTGGAAAATCTTCATCTAGATTGTTGTCATTTAAAATGTTACATATTGTAAATATAGATTTTAAATCAATAATTTTTTTAATACATTTTTTAATTTTTTGTCGATTTTGTTTTGGCTAAGTTTAAATTTGATGTTTTCAACAATTTCCAAACACTCATGAAATAAAAATTCAGTGTATGAGTTTGCAACAAAAAGATAAGATAGATTTAATTACTTTTAAGTATTTTTGTACAGCGATAAAATGACAACGAAATATACCATAAAATATGCATTTTTCACGTTTTTGTAGTTAAAATATACAATAATATTCATTTTTTTCAAAATATGCAAAAATATGCACTAAAAAATACCACCATTTACCTCATCATAAACTGATTTGTGGACATTACTAATAAAAGTAGTAATAAGAAGTTGCAAAAAAAACATACCAATGCATATAAATCCTAGTCCTAATAATTAATAATTTTGCTATATCTACTGTTTATATTATATGATCTTATAGACATGCAGATCAGAAAACATGGACACTGTATCTGAAAAACTCAAGCATAAGTTAAGTTTAAGACCACCACCGAAAATACTAGTGGAGAAATATTTAATTGAAATTTCAAAAAATTACAATGTGCCCTATGAACCTGACTTACAAGTAAGACCTAGTACTGATACTATGATAATTACTTAATGCTTACTGTGAATTTCAATAATTTCAACACTAAAAGTAAATTATTAATAAATGTTTGGGAATTAAAATAGTCTTTTTTTAAAATTAATTTGCACATTTTTTTTTATTTGACCATAGTATGCCTACTATTTATTTTTAATTTACTTGAATGTTTAATTTTTTGTTTTTAGGTCATGCAAGAATATGAACAATCTCATAGTATAGATTCTATACTTTTTGATGGTAAAAATTCAACAAATGAAAACGGCACACGTCCTACAGGGTTTATTGGTTTTCCATCACTGCCCATGGCTCCGATTCAAGTGCCATCGATTAATTATCCAGTAAGTTTAATAATTCATAAATATAATTCATATCTGACGCTTTTTTTAACTGAATTTTAGAATATGCAAACTATGAGTTCAATGTTAGATTCAGTTCCATTGGATTTTGAAATGCCTACTTCATTACCTACAGTACCCACCTCTACTATACCTGTACCCAAACAGCAACCGATTTCAAAACCACCAGCAGCTAATGTAGTTAAACCTGTTCCAAAAAATCCTATTTTTTCCAATAAAAACCAGGGTTTTTCAAACTTACCTGACCTCCCTAGTGTACCTACAGATATACCTACCGGTGATGTTAAAGATAAAGACGACGATGAAGAAACTGATTTTGATGAATTATTAAATCGATTTGAGGATTTAAAAAAGAACAAAAAATAAGTATTCTATTATATGTCATTTATTATTACTAAAATGTTATTGTTATTATTAAATTGACAAAATTAAAATCTAAATATATATTTTCATTAGTAATTACTGTTATGTCTTAACTTATTAGTATATAATACAAAACATAATTTGTTAAATGTACTAACCAAGTAAGCCATTTAATAAATAATTTGGCTTTTGCATATTCGAATTAGGTGTTTTGGTAGTGGCATCTGGTTTTTTTATTCCTAATGTACCTAATAATCCATTATTATTACCACTTTTCAGTATTCCTTCAATTGTGTTATATGATAGTAAATTAACTGTCCCTTCTGTTACATCGCCTAACACACCGTTTTGTAATAAATCTGGAACTGTTTTCAATATATCAGATATTCCTGGTAAGTTGCAGTATGTTGATTGTAATATGTCTGGTATTCCACCCCACAATCCCATTTCACAAAAACGGAACTTATTTTCAATACGTGAATTCTCATCGAGTATAACATAATCTGATTGTTTTGAAGAAGTGAATGAAGGCCATTCATCACCTAATTTTTTTAATTTTGGTTTTCTAAAATTTTAATAAATTAATATTATATGTAATAATGTAATAACAGAGTTAATTTTAATATTTACCCATTTCTTACAAATTCTGCTACTAATGATGTAAAATTTTCTCTCATTTCAATATCTTTTTTATCTTTTAGTTCAGTTCCTGAAATTTGTTTACCTTCAATGGACCTCACATCATACAAGTATATCAATTCATCTCCGTGGCCTGGCTCTCCTATTTATTCATCCATATACAATTTAAAAAAATTCCTTTATTTTAATAATCCTTTTAAAATAAATATACTATACCATTATCTTCAGCATTATGAGAATTAATTCCCTCATTTTTTGATACTTCTTTATTGGGATTTCCCAATAAGTTTGGCAAAAACCATTTTCCTGGAGATTTAATATTAGGTTTATGTTCAAAACTATAAAAATATGCATTGCTACGTTTTGACCATAAATGAGATGTAAAAAATGCCGGTAAGTTAAATAATGAGTCCGTTGTTCCCTAAAAAGTTTAGTTTATAATAAATAAATAATATTTTATGAATGTTATATTATTTTTACTAACCTGTATAACTTTTGTAATCTCTTTAACCCCAGTTTCAAATTTTGTTGTGAATAATTTTAAGTATTCAATATTCTCAAATAAGTTCTTTAAAGCACTATTTACACTTCCATTTTTGAATAAACCTACAATTGAACATATTATATAAACTTTTAAATTAATTCTGGAAAAATGAAAATCTGTCACAAAGAAACATTTCTTTTTTTAATTTTTCTGATGGATATGATTTTATTTTTTACTTAATCTGCATATATCAAAACCTTAATGTTTACATAGAAACAGATTAGATTTTTTTTGTTTAAGTTTCAGAGTTATGCCACTGTTAAAATAAAGGCTTTTAAAAGATGTATGTTTCCAATGGTTGATACTTTTATATATATGTCTTTTAAGTATAGAATGTAAATCTATGTTATTATATTTAATAGTAATTTAAATTTGAATTTTCCATATTTTATAATTACAATAATATAGGTACAACATTTATTTATATATTATAAAGATATATAAATAATTTTTAATAAAAACACTGTATTGAATTACCTGTGTTAGTATTAAGCACTTTTTGTGGTAGTACTTTGTTAACATAATCTGGTATTTTGTTTAAATTGTCTAATACTTGATTTCGGAATTTTCCTAAAAACAAATTTAGTGAAGTATACTGATTTTCTTATGTAAGATACTAAAAATTTAATTAGTAATTACATAAATATGTAATTCATTGAAAAAACAAAACAATGCAATATCATAATTTTACAAATATTATATTTTTAATACTTACCCAAAATTCCTGATTTAGTTTCTAACTTATTAACACCAGTAAGCATTGGTATTATGGGCAATTTGTGTTTCTTCATTAAACGCAGTGGTGAATCTAGGATAAAAAATGGTAAAAAACGGCCATCATTGTTACCTTCCACAGCGGGACCAGCATTTAACAAACTACTCAATCCAGTTAAGTATCCTTCTTTTCCTAATTTTGATATCTAAGTAATATAGATAATAATATAGAATAAATGTACATTTTTAAAATTAGAAAAATTATTCATTAACCTGATATTTATAATCAGAGTTAAGAATTGTTTGAATTGATAACATTTGTAAACATCTAATTGTTTCTATTGATACAGATTGATCACATCCTAGTAATGTAGTCATATTTTTATATGTTTGTTTTGGTGCAGGGTCTACTGCAAATGCGGACAGTGGGCCACCACTCATTGCAACAATTCCACTTATCATTCCTGTTGAATATTTTTTTTTCAAAAATTATAATATATATATATATTTATATAATATATTGATTAATATTTTGTTTTACAATTTCAATATAAGTACCTTTTGTAAACTCTGACATTGTCAGTAATGTTGCAGCACTAGCTCCACTACCTTGACCAGATAAAACAATACGTTCTGGATCTCCGTTAAAATAATTAATATATTCATTAACCCATTTAATAGCAGCACGCATATCAAACAATCCAACATTGCCAGGAAGATTTTTTAAATTACTCGTAAGCCAACCTAAATTGTATAGTGCAACAACCATACAGTTTTTAATGTATTTAATAAAATATATTTAAATTCTACACGAATAATTGATAATTTTTACCTAATGAACCAAGTCTATATTGTATGGTAACTACAATTATGTTATTTTTCACTAAATGGGCAGGTCCATATTGTAGAGCCGAACCACTAAAGAAACCTCCTCCGTGTATCCAAATTAATACTGGAATATTTGAATTGTTGAGTTTTTTCTGTAAGGAAATGATGAACAAAATGGACATGTACCTATAAAATATGTACAACAATACCTATATTTAATCCTTACCAATGGAGTAAACACATTAAGAAATAAACAATCTTCACTTCCAACTAGTCCATTGCCATCAGAATTTAACTGTGGGCAAGGAGATCCAAATTTAGTGGCATCAATTTCTCCAGAAAGACGAATAAGTGACGGACGCTAAAAATAAGATAAATAATCGTTTTAATGTCGTAAAAAGCATGCCACATTTTTGTTGTCTTCGTTTATCACTATAATATATAAAGTACAAACTATAGTGAAACCTCTTTTTATACTATTTGTACTCGATATTTTAAATTTTGCGACTAAAATACGACTTAAATGGATAAGTTAAATACTAAACACAGCCTATAACGAACTAAATTATTGAAGGACATTTTCTTGCTGTTTTTTTGCAAACAAATTATAGTATAAGAGTAAGTAACATGTATAATTAATTAAATTGAAAATAAGATTACTAAAAACACTGTATTAATAGTATAATACGCTTATTGGCCCTCAGGCTTTAGGGTAGTGGGCACGGAGGCCACAGACGATATAATATGTTGTTCAGGCTTTCTGAGTAACTTTCATAATAGGTATACTTATAGCTCATAATATTATGGCATTTAGATACATTCATCCTTTAACTGTTGAAATATTCAATCACAAAATGAGAAACAAGAATAACACAATAAAGGTTAGATACGTTTATACGTTCCTAGTTATCTACCTAGTATAGCCATATTATAGGTATGTAAATAACTACCTAATAAATACTTGGTCATTTAAAATTATAATACCTATTTAGGGTCTCTGAGCAAAGCCACAAATGTATTAAGTGATATGGGCACCTGTATTACCTACTATTTAGCAGTGGCGTAAATATAAAAATTCTGGCCAGATAAAGAAAATTAAAAGGGCCTCTTTACTATAAAAAAAAAGCTTTGTACCTATTTTTGCTGTTTTAAACCGACATAAGGCATCCTGTACATTAGAATCCCAATGTAGCCGCAATACGTAAATTATCCTATTTACGCCACTGCCTTTATAGCCTATAGGTATAGGTAGGTATAGGTTTAGGAAATCATTGTAAAATATCCATGGTAAAAAATTCCTATTCACAAAGTTAGTTAAAAGAAAAAATACAATGTGATGCACAGTTTTTTTATTTTTATATAAATAATTTATTGGATTTTTTTTTTATACGACATCACCTATAGTAATAATTATAATTGTTGCATTTTTTTTTTTAATAGAACAGTAAATTAGACTTTAATAGAAATTATAATTATATATGTTTTTGTATGAATAATTAATTCAATTGTTATTATACAACACTACCTGGTAATTAAAATTATTACATTTTATTTTTTTTAAATAATTTATACTTGGTGCAGTAAATTATACTAATAGAAATTACTATACTATGTATGTACCTTCTATATTATTTTTGTATAAATAATTGATTTGATTTTTTTTTTTTATAATCTGAAATAAATTATTTAAAATATTATGATATATATATACCGGATTTTTTAGTTTTAGGACTTTTTACTGTGGATTTTTTAGTAGGCTACCGCAGGTATGTGATGTAATGGTAAATGTGACTAAAGGCTGAATTTGGGTTTTTAATTTTTAGAGGTGATTTAGAATGCTCTCGTACAATTCTCAAATAGCCGTTTGACTCATACCGAACTCACGGTTAGGTTATTGACATTAGATTTTATTTTTGTCTCTGTAAGGAAACATTTGGACATTGCGAGATAGTAATACCTATTTACTCAACAAGATTAATATGAACTAACAGCTGGCAACCGTAAGGACTAATTTACTTATTATACTTGGCAGAGGGGAGGAAGGCTATATTGTTCATAGTACCGGCTCACCCCTAAGTCCACCCGTATAATATAGGTAAGTACCTATAATATTATAGATGCCTACCAAAGATCTGTTGCTGCAGATAATTTTCTTCGAATATTGTAAAATAGATTTTGGCCAATCGATACGCGCTCGCCCGTTTCCTGAAACTTACCTGAAACCTGAGTCTTCCCACCGGTGGTTCGGCGTACCTGATGCCTTTGTATGCGTAGTAGCCTTCGGGTTCCTCGACGCCGGTGACCGTGGCGGTCCGGTAGTCGTCTTGCACTTGTACCACGTTATTTTCGGACTTGCGGGACGGTTGGCTGACGTTGAACCCGTCGGATTCCGGCACCAGCGACGGATATCCGCCGACGATTCTCTTTTGCCGCGACAGGGCGTCGCAAAACGTCAACAAGACGGCGCCGAGCACCAAACCCGTGCCGAACAGCATCGTGACAGAACCGACAACTTTATCTTGTAGGTACGCGAAACTACACTTTTATGGCTATATTTTATACTATTGTTTTGCGCGATGCTAATATTTCCGAGCACGTTTGAGCGCGTACCTCAGTTTGTTGCTGAACCGCGTCGACTGCAGGCCGTGCCGATTCCGTGTGGTGGGTACTAGCTAAACGACAAATTGTTCAGCGATGACGCCGAGATAGGTCCATACCCATACCCATACCTATGTAATACCGCCGTACAGTACAGGTGTATACTTGTAGTGGTAGGTGCAGATATATTATAATGGCTGTGCGTATTGTGTGTATTCATATTTAATTATCTAATAAAAAATACGTTTTCGTCAAACCAGTTTACCTCACCTTGGTCAAGGTTATACAAGAATTTTATTTAGATTCTTACTTACCTATATATGTATATATACGTATAATAGGTATCTACATTAATTGGCGAATATTAATAGGAGGTCGCCCGTAGCTCGTACCGCTGATATAAATTTGCACATCCCGATCATCGTAAATCGACGATGACTTAAATATGCTATCACTACAGACAGCTGTAAACACAGTCGCAAGTTCTTTGTTTGTGTTTTTTAACGAGTGCGATTTCGATTTCGATTTCAGCTACGGGATCAATAGCCCCACCGCCCGGGTGCACAAACATCACCCGCGAGAATTTATAGTACAATAAAAAAAGTGGTTATACTCGTATATAATATGCTGATAACTTGTTTGTGTTTATGAAAACCGAAAAATATTATTATTGGTATGACTGGTTTTGCGTAAAAACGTCGGGTTTCCTTATTATTTTTTGTTTGTTTCCAATTGCTAAGAAAAGTACCTATTGGGAATATTTTACCCCCAAAAGTACCAACTAGATTCACTTTTCTACACTTAAACGGAAAGACATTGAAGTTGAAAATCGAAACATTTTTTCTACTATAAAATATGTCCCCAGCTAAACAGAAACACACATCATCGTAAAATCAATATGTTCATCGCTCAGCTCAGAATCTAAAACTAAATAGTTCCTAAATGAATTTGTCATTACCGCCGCGCCGTAACGGGTCTTGTCGCCTCTACCTAAATACGCCACCGAGTATAGCCACTGTGTCCTTTCACACGTCATCGCGCCGTGTCTGTTGATGTACACTTATAATATGTACGTTGGTAACATGTAAGTCGTAAGTCGTAAGAAGTTGATTACATTTCAAAAATCAACGCTAACGACACGTCGATGTAAACATTCGGCGTGAAGGCCCTTTAAATAACATAATACTATTTAAACCTTGTCTCCGATCTTAATTATCTCATTACACACGTCATAATGGTACTTATATAAATTATGTTAGCTACCTACATGTACAGTCAAGTCTCAATAACTCGAAAACCTCGATAGCTCAATTTTTTTCCTGCCCTTTGAATTGTTTTTAAGTTGAGTTTAAAGCATATAACTCGATAAGTACATAATCGAGTTTATTTTTATCTCCCCTGGGATTCGAGTTATGGGGACTCGACTATACTCGTACAACGCAATATTTATGAAAACGGTCAGACAATGAATAGGTATTTTATTATATTATATGTAAATGCATTCTATTCTTTGATTTTATGAACGTACCTTGATAAGTAGACAATAACGGCCGTAGAGTAGTATTCATATGACTGCCTAGAAACTTGTGAATCCGAATTATCTATATTATTAACTGCGTCTTATATTGATGTGTGGTCCCCGGTAAGTGGAAAACGCACGACGCGTTTCATCGGATCTGAAGTGCGACGACGGCTGGCAAACAAAAAACAAATACATAACAAGAATTGTTTTGTCACACTACCTGTTACACACCACTGCAGGTATTTCTTTTTATATTATTGTAATTAGTAATTAATACAATTAATATATATTCTCGTTTAAAATTTGAATGTTTAATTTTTTATCTATCTATAGTCAACTTGGTTTATTATATATTTATTTCAAATTTCCAAGTGTCAATTTTTCTGGTTAATAAAAGTACGATAGCTATCCACAGCCAAGTCCATCGCTCTCGTAGAACTGAAATGTGGTACATGGGTAATCAACCCAATGATACCCAAGGATGTGCACTTTAAATCAAAATTTTTAAATTATGTATTTAAAAGAGGAGCTGACACGGGGATCTGTTGGCTCACTAAAACGAATAATTTTTTTGTTTGTATAGGGCCACCAGTGGTGAATATATATAATAGGGAGTAGGCCTTATAGGACAGGATCAATAGTGAAATTTCAAGTTCAATTAAAACATTGCATGCATATTGCTTTGTGTATATATACTATATTACAATATAGCCATGTACTTCCGTGGCCCATGTATACTTTTGATGTCATACTTAAGATTTTTCGATTTTTGATAGTCTTTATGATATGAATTATGAAAATTTGAATTTAAATTGTATATTTATATACTTGTTAATAAGTTATAACCATCAATGGTTAACAGTTAACAGTATGCATACAA
>JACXSJ010002218.1:0-52111 GCA_014851325.1 Pentalonia nigronervosa | reverse complement strand
GTCTGCCAGAACTACACTGCCTATTACACAGACAGCGAGACACGGTAGGGGCTCGCTCGGGCTCAAATCTGTCCACACAGCGAATTCCTTAAGACCGTGTGACTCTATCGGTACATGTTAATATGCTTACACACTATACTATATTATATTATTACTATATCTTATACTACGTATAGCATACAGACAGGGGTTCACAACAGTGGTATGAAATGTAATTTTTAAAAGAAAAAATGTAAAAGTTACAATATGCCCTACTTGACTTTTATGTTTACTTTTTTTCATCTTGCACGTAGATTAAGGGATTCGCGTGATTAAATGTACCACTTTAATTCTTTAATTTAGACGTACCATTTTTTACAGTTAAGTTTTAGCCTCATTCATTTTCCCACAAAAATAAGTATATTATTATAGACGCCTAGACTTTTGTTTTCAGGTATTCCGCAGTAAAATTATATAATAAGGACGAATTAGCATGTTTATGTACGAATTATAATTAAAAAGGATAGTTAATTACTCTATCTATAAAACAATTACAAAGTAATTTTCAATCAAAGTACTTTAGAATATTTCTAGAAATGATGTAAAAAATGTAAAAATAACAATACATTATCCAATTTCTTAAAATTAATTATTCAAAGGAAATTTATCATTAAAATATTTTTTAAACCGTTGATATTTTTTTTTATTTATTTAAAAATGAATTTTAATTAAATAATTTTAAATTAAATATATAATAACTATAATAAATAATGAAGAACCTACTAAAATCACTAACAATTTTATGTATGAAAATTCTATAAATGCTTACTCGTGGATATCAAACTAGTTAAATATAAAAATAAGGTAATCATTTATATATATATGTATTACGATAAGACACTAATTAAATTTTAATTCAATTTAGAGCAAGTCGGTTGCGTAATAATACTATGTACAATTTTACTACAAAACCGTATTCAAACGCCTATACATTAAATGAAAAATTATGATATTAAATTAAGTTTATATGGCGATCAAGTATATCAAAATGAAATTAATACCTTTACCATCCAATCAGAAATTGATATTCTGTGATTTATATATAGTAATACCTACATTGTAAGATAATATTATTTATATTTTTCTAATTAATTTGAGATGTTTGTATTATGCCCTACAGTATTGACATAATATAAAACTAATTAATTAGATGTCATTATAATAAACAAACAATTTTTAAATATTTTTTTTTGCACTTATAAAGTACTCGTATGGTTGCTAATAATTATTTTATAAATATAATTCAAGATGAAATGGTATACCAATTTCACATTGAATAATATTAAAGTATTTACATATTATATAGTAATAACTTTGTTCTTTTCTGTGATGGTCAAATTTCATAAAGTGACAGCAATAATTGCTGTCAACAAAAATAACAAATAATAACAACAATTATTGTTGTTATTATTCAATTATAATATTAGCATAATATCATAATTACAATAATGTATCAAACAAACTTGATTAGTTGACTGAACCTTTTTGAAAGTTCATGGTTATAGTAAAATAATTTTTAAGCTAGTCACGTTTATTTCCCCTTTACCTTATACCTCATATTATACTAAAAAATGAATGTTTCTGAATATTGCTCGTTAGACACTTTATCACGTATATCGTACATGAGTACAAGTCGAATATCGAAAATTTTTGCGATCACAAGTAATATTTTACAAATCACTGATGTTTAATGTCAAATTGTATTAAACTTAAAGTTGTGTATATTTGTTTTTAAAAGAAATAATATCTTAAACTCAGAAAACCTCTTCCTGAAAAAAAAATCCTTTCTATCATTATTACAATAAATTATTATGTTCAATAAATAAAACCAACTAAAACTTATCCAAATAAATGAACAACATAAAAATAAAATTGTTATCACCAAACATTTTATTTTTCGAGTGTATTTTTAGCTGTCATTTATTATCAATTGTATGTTAAATTACTCTTAACTTTAAAACTTTTAATTACTAGCAAAGGTAGTTGCGTATTTAGGTTGGTTGCTACAAATATTTAACCCCCCCTCCCCAACCATTTATCGTTTAGATTTATTTTGTAAACTTTAATACTTCTTTGTTTATAAAATCTTATAATAAATACTTATATAACAGTATTTATTTATTATTTTTAAATAAGATGCATCCTAAACATACATAATTTTTTTTTAACTTTAATTTTCTTATTTACATTATCTATCAAATATTATTTTTCTCATAAATCTAAGTGCTATACAATGAATATTGGATTGGTTGTGTGTGGGTATTTCATAGGAGGTGAAGGCCTTGACATTTAAAAGCTTAATATTTTAATTTCTGAACACAAATTACAATTATTTTAGAATGCTTGAACCATATTCAAAAAATTATCAAAATTCGCCATTTAAAAAGTTTTATTGAAGTCAACACTTGTTCTCCTAAAAATTATAATTTTTTTTATCGCAGTCTAGCTATAGATATGTATTATTATTAACAATTAAAATCACAACATTGATAAATAGCCGTGTAACCTTTTTTTTAAAATAAAACCTTAAAAAAATTGTGTCGTGATCGCAAAGTTTTTAATTAATATATTTTTCAAAATAATCTCTACATTTTTAACTAAACTTAAAAAAATATATTCCATGTACCTACAGTTTGTTTTTTTATTCAAGCAAAGTATGTTTACAATCTGCAATATTATTATATACAATAAGTAAATCTGGTAAGTTAATTAGATAACATCAACATAAAATAACGTGAGGAGGGAGGGCCACCAATGTGGAAACCCTCTGACTTAGTGGGGGAGGGGTGAAATGTTTGTTAATTAATTATTTAGGACAGGATTCAAGAGATCTCGACACCAAAAGATTTAATCGACGTGGGTGGGTTATCTGGGATGAATACACAGGCTAAGTTAGGTACTAGTGGATTTATGTGGATTTTTTTGTAGTAGTTTTTAGCTATAATATAAACTGTTTCGATTTTTAGGCCATTGTGTAATTGTAGGTTTGAGATATACCATGGCGCAAATGTTATTTGGACCGGAAAGCCTGAATAGTACAAATTTGGGAAAACACATCCCCATATTTAGATGCCTTAGTCCCAAATATGTTTTAACATTGATTTGTATATTAATAATTTATTGTTGATCGAGAGTTTGAACTTGAGAACAGGGCGTAATAGATGAAGTCTAGTGTTAAAAATCTTTATTTTATATTTTAGGTGTATACCCCAAGTTAGATGCTTATCTAAGATTAGACTTAAATATTTAGTTCGAGTTGTAGTTGGGATTTGGTTATCTTGAAAGTGGATTGCAGGTAGGTCACCTTTTTTAGAGTGACTTATCTGGATTTATTTGGATTCTCTACTTTAAAGACCATTTTAAAATATTATCAAGATTAATTTGGAAGTTTTGTTATGCTGCTGTAAATTCTGAATATGATAAGAGTGTTGCAGTATCGTAAGCTTAGTATCAGTGTATTTTCGGAGTTAGGAATGTCAGCTGTGTAAATGTTGTAGAGGTCTGGTGATAAATCACTTCCTTGAGGTATTCCTGCTTAGAATTGCGATGAGAAAGAATCTCCTTCTACGAAGAAATATCGGCATTGCAAATATTTTATCAACAAGTAGAGTGGAATTGTGAAGAACTTTTTTAGGTGTGCCATACCCGGTAAAAAGCTTGTGATACTCCAGGACAAAAGTTTGTACTTTCAAACGACGAGGCAATTTTGTTAACAATTCGATGAAACTGGTGTGTTGAGGAGTGGTTTTTTCTAAATCGAAATTGAGTATTTGGTATATTTTTTTTGAATTTAAGAATGGATCTTATCCCTTTTAACATATTTTTTTCGAATAATTTTCTTAATACTGGTAATAGACTTATTGGCCTATAAGAAGAAAGTTAACTTTTTAGTTTATTGGATTTGTGTTTAAGGATGCATTGGAAGATGCTCGAGTATCTGTGTTTGTTATTTGATCATGTCAAGGTGATTTTTTTTACTTTTAGCCTATGTATTAAATGTTTTATTTCGTTGGGAGATGTATGTTTAGTAGGAAGTGATATAAGTAACGAGTTATTAAAGAAATTTGTAATTTTGTTTAAGTGACTAGGTTCAGGAGTTATATCGTAATAAGGTGTAAATATTTCGGATAGGCGTCTCTTAAAAGTGTTGGCGTCCAATAAAACAAGTGCACTATCTGTTTTTTTTTTTAATGGAAAGATTGATCTCTTATTTTTAGAATATTTTTAATGGTTTTTTATAAGGACCCATCGCGAATAGTTAAGGACTAGTATTTGTGTTTATAAATAGCTCGGATTTATGTTTTCGAATTTTAATTTTTATGATATTGGACAAGTGATTATATCTTTTATTGTCGTTTGATAGTTTAGAGTGTTGCCAACAAAAGCATGTACGATCCTTTTCTGCAATTAAAGACTTTATTTTAAAAAGTATGTCACAGGGTTTACATTGGGTGGATTGTTTGGATTAGAAATATAAGACGAATTAGAAATTGCTGCTGTTGTTTGAATTGACCAAATCTTGAGGCGCATTTTCAATTTTACTGGTATTTTTTAAGGAGATTTTTTTAAGTTTGTATTGTTTTCTAAAATGGTAAATAATTTTTCCCAATTAACAGGACCTTTTGTTAGGAAAGATTGAGAAGGATTACAGATTAATGAGCAGTTTATTTCTAGAATTACCAGAGTGTACTCTGGTGAGATTTCGCAACTATTTTGGATACTATATTTTATGTGCTTTAGAATTGTAGTGAGAAAGAAATCAAATATGCCAGGTTAACAATTTGGGTGAGTATGCCAGTAGATTGAAACATTTGGAGATTTTTCCCTCTAGAGTTTGTCATTCTGCGACCCTTTTCGTTCAGGTCAAATTAATTTTTTTATTCAAACCATTGAATCGAAATTCCCTTATGAATTTTCATTGAGAAAACCGTATTCAAATAGTACCTACATGATACTATATTGATCATTTTCCACGGAGACACTATTATATTATTATGTCATAAGGGCGATACGGGACTTTTGCGCCGCATTCAAATATCATAATATAGATATTACAATAGGCGTACTCATAATAATAATAATAATAATAATAATGATAATATACCTATGCGGTTCGTAGGTCCACGTGGACGACATCGACGGTCGGTGGGAAATCGATTTGTGCATGCCACACACAATCACGTGACGCGATGTGTCCGCAATATGCACATCATCGCCACGACAATGTACACACACACACACACACACACACACACACAGTTGTACGCCTATACGGTCTTTGGCAGTGCTATGTGCAGTACGCGTGTAAACATCGATCATTTACACAGTACATAATATTCATGCCCACACGGTATTACTATAATATGGATGCTTGTGGATAAACATTTACACGCGCGCGTATATGATACGAGACGGTGTGCGATGTGCAAACGCCCTCGCCACCCCCTCCCCCCCCCTTTACACATGTATCGGTTTTGAATCGCGGATTTTGTTTACGCTCTCGGAAACGGGCGGATGCCGGTCGTGCACCGACATGGCCCGAGTCTGCAGCCGAGAACGAGACTACACAACACGCCGGGAATAATGATAACGATAATACGTAATAATAACGCGTGATAATAATATTATTTGAAACGTATACGAGGACGGCGGCGACGGCGCGTTGATTTATGGGGCCCGCGACCTGGACGGCGGCGATGACGCGCGTAAACTATAATGATATGTAAGTACGCACTACACCCCCCCCCCCCCCGCGGTGTAAAGGCTTGCGCGGCTCGCATGTTCGGGAGACCGTTCGTTGTCGACCAACTTTTTCCCGTCGAGATTCGTTTCACGCGTCACGTTATATATGTAATAATATCATATTATTGTGTTATGTCGAATTGTTTTTTTTCGTTTTTTCACAATCTGTTTTTCGTTATTTATTCACGATTTTCTGACGACCGATTTACATTGTACCGGTGCCAATATATTTTGTGATATTAACGAACTATAATAACGCTGAACGTTTAGCCGCATTTTGTGTCTCGCCGTAGATAACTTTTTTGGATTCTGAGCCGAGCAGACGAATATTGGTATTTTTTGATCAGCTTATAAATTTAAAACGATTGTAATAATAATATAACTACTCGTTAATATAATATTTTTTAGGTTTATGTGTACTGATTTATCTGAACGATAGAACTTAACATTATAATTGTTGATTCTTCGTTCTTTAGGGATTAGAGATGATGTATAAAGTAGATTTTTTAAAATATTTTAAAAGTCAAATCGCTATTATCCATAAAGATAGTATTTTACCTACTTAGAAACATATGATTACAATTTACGACTTAAAATTTAAATTGTCATCGATCATCCGTCAATCCGTGCGTTATTAAGTATGTAATATAAACATTACATAGGTACCGGCACTATTATAAATTTTAGTGAACGCCGCTTATGAAACTCACTTTGGGATCAGCACAAACTACAAAGTACGTCTTTTGACCGAATAAAGTTTATAGACAAAGTGGGAAAAAAACAAAAATCATCATTATTATTTATTTAATTTTATTTTACTACGTTGCTTTAACTTTAATCTACTTTAATATTACATATTATTAAATGAATGAAATCATATAATACAGTATATTTTAATTTTGCGTGTTGGTAATATATTGTGTATGTACTTATTTATAAAAAAAAATTTGCAATTTCAGATTGTTTTGTAGTATATTCTAATATCCTGAAGATATACTACTCATATTCATATTGTACATTAAAGTCAGTATCTCGGTACTTCTACACCATAAATCTACCTACATCTATGACCTAATGATAATATTTTGAAACAAAGAAAATTAATTCGGGATTAAATCGTGAAATGGTTTTTAGAGAAATGTGAATTCAGAAATTTGGTTTTCACGAAATGATCTTTTGGGAATACGTAGTTGGAAAAACATACGAATATACGATAATCGAAATATGTATCGTACGATTCATGTGTTATCGGTACCATGTACCAATATTATAATATGTTTACAATTTATTAGATCCCGTAATGAATAATTTAAATCCACGTCTGGTTGTTGATAAGTATTGCATGTTTCTACGATACATAATGCATTATAAATTATAACATTGAAATATTATGCAATCGTTTATCTAGTAGGTAATAATTAATTTTACTTTATATTTTACAACTAAATTTAAAACAATAATTCATAGAATGTTATTTATACTCAAGCTTGAGCATTGTGGGTCATTTTTAAATTGTTACACTATAATAACACAAGTAATAATATTTAAGTAAACAGAACAAAATAATTTCGCAAAACTAGTTGCTCAATAATTAAAACTAAAATAAAAACATGTTTTTATATAGAACTTTGATTAAAGCAAAAAGTTAACCGTAAATAAATGCTTTGAATGAGAAATACGTGTTTTAATCTCAATGGTGTAATTTCCATATTTGATTTTTTTTTTATTGTTCTAGAAATCACGTTTTCCACCAATGCCATTAAATATCCATAAATTAATTTTAAACAAACAAGAACTACCTACCTTTTTTTATTTTACTTAATGTTTGGTCTGGCTAGCATTTCAAAGATTTATGAACAAAATTGCCTCCAAATTTCTGTTTTTTATTTTCGTTATTTAGCATTTTAAACTAAAACAGAATGGAATTAATTTTTTTATAAACTTTAAAAACATTAATAATTATTAATCATTAATACGCTTTATTATATAATTTACTTTCAATGAATTGACTGCTATCAAACAAATATTTCCTAGACTAAAATATGTTATGTCTATAAATTTGATATACATACAAGTTACAAGAAGTTAAAATCCGTTCTTAAATTGGTAAAATATTCATCCGGTACTCAAAAAATTAAATATTTCTTTTTATTTGTCAGTTGTCACTATAAATATGTTTTATTAAAATGTATTTCTTAATAACTTAATAAAATACTTAATAACTGATTTAATAAAATATTTAACATGAATTAAGCATTAATACGTAGATATTCATAAAATATTATACTCACTAAATGTGCAGTATTTCAGATTCTGAGCTGAGCGATTAATTTAAACAATGATGTGTTTTTATTTTTTTTCCTGTCAGTTATCACCTATTCTTTGTTTTTAAAATTATAATTAAGGATTTAATAATTATTATAATTTATAAAATAAAAACTAATTGTGTTAAAGTGAAATAAATTCTAACAAGCCCCATTAAAAATATTTTTACATAGATAAGGCCATGTAGTTTGTCCTTGTCAATACTACATTTTTCAAATTTGAACTTCTGTAAATTAAAACTATAGTATTGAATGTTCAATTATATTTTAAATTCAAAATGATTGAATTAACGTTTATTGACTTTATAATGCTATTTTTTTTTCTGTGCGACTTAGATAAAAAAAAAAAACTTTAAGAGTTATTTGCAGAACATATTTTATGAATAAAGAATGTTTTTGAATAGCTGAAAATTCATTTTTCTGAATAGTTTCTAATAGAAAAAGAAAACATTACAAAATAAAAATTATAAAAAATTAAATGACCTAATCAAGCAATTTACTTATATTTTGAAAAAAAAAATCAGATTAAAAATAGTAATTAAATAAGAAACTATTATCAAAACAAAATTCAGTAAAATATCATGTATTTTAATATTATTTAATGTTATACAATTATGTTTTAAAATTATTTTCCAAAAAATATCAACAAAAACTTTTCTGCAAAATTATATTTTTAATATGTATTAATCTTTTGAAGTTTAAATTTCCGTTTGATTAATAGCCGCGAGCATAACATTATCCACATCGCTGATTACCTTTGAAAATATAAAACAAAATTATATTCAAGTTTAAATTACACGTAACTTAAATATAAAATATCAAAAATAATTCAATTAGTTCGTAAACATCAATCTGAAAATCGTATTTATGAAAAACATGTTAGTATAGTATGTAAAATACACTAATATATATATTTTTTTTATATTTATGTATATTTTCGTATACAATATTATTTTATTAACATACATTTTAAATATTAATCATAATCTACATGTGAATAAAACTTTTTACTAACTATTTATCAATTTGCTTATATTCAATAAAATTTCGTTAATTTATATTAAAAACTACAAGTGCTAAAATTTATTATAGTTATTCTTCAATAAATTATTGTGTATTATGATAAATGAATTTAAATAATCTATAAAAACTAATTAATGGTATTTTTTTCACTTTCAATAGCATATGTGAAAAAATGTATTAATATTATTAATCTCAAAGTTACATATAAAAGTAAAATATTCTTAGTTGAATTCTTAATTTAATTGATAAACAGTTTATAATTTATTTGATCCTGGATATATTATATTATAGTGATTCATTAACTAGTTAAGAGTGAATGTTAGTTACCAACATTTATGTTTATAATAATTAATATTTTGAAATTTTTAAACATGACTGGGTATTTGACTAGGTATAACCGTATATACGTATTTTAGTTAATATTAATTAATATTATAAATTAAATGAACTATAAACTTTATTAATTTGCGAAATTGCATAATTTAATATATGTGATATGTACATGTTATTAAATTATTTCATATACTTATCTATTATTTTAAATAATTGTATTTAGTTGAATACAAACAATTTATATAATTTAGTAGATATATATATTTAAGTTATTATTTTGACAAATATTTCGTTTTAGATTCTGAGCGGAGCGATGATGAAATAATGAATGAATTGATTTACTATGCTGTGTGTTTTTTTTTTTTTGTGTCCGTCATCACGATTTAAGACAGTAAAAGTGCTCCGATTTTATTTATCGGTATCTTTTCTGGTAAAAAAGCAAATCTAGTTGGTACTTTGGGGGGTCAAAAGTAAAAAAATTCTAATAGTTTTTAAACGCATCGAAAAAAACAAAAAAAAAAATTATGGAAAAACTGGAATTTTTTCGCAAAACAAATTTTTGACAAAATTTATTTTTATTTTTAATGTAACAAAAGAAGTAATGACAGTAAATACATGAATTTTTTACGAAATATTTATATAAACATTTTCTATACATCATAAAATGTTGATTTTTTTTGAGCTATTTACAAACATAATACATTTTCAGGTTTTTTTTTATTATTGTCGATAAAAATTTTTTCAGTCGGTCAAAAAACTTGAAAATATAATACAATGTTCTTTATAACTTGTTGTAAGTGAAAATTAAAAAAAGTTGAGTGTAAATCTCTAATAGTTTTTTATAAGTATCTAAAGTTATAATTTCGACAAAATACGCAAAAATCACAAAATTTTACAGTTTTTTTTAATTAGGAAATTCATAAAAAAAAATTCTATTTAAATCTAAGATTTAAAAATTCAACAAAAGATTTTCTATAAGGTTTTTATCTTTCTAAAAAGAAAATGTTTATCGGAACGACAAACTAATTTTTTATAAGCGTTTGAAATTAGACATTGAATATTCACCCGTTTTCTCCGGAAACGATTTTCAACGATTTTGACGTAATTCAAAAAGGATAAACCGTAGATATTTAAAAATGTCACCAAATTTTTAAATTATCATTTTCTATACACCAAAAACTTTATAAAATATATTGACAATTTTTGAGCTAATTGTAAGTCTAAGAAATTTTTGGATGTTTTATTTTATTTTCTTTGAGTCAAATTTTTTGAAAATTTAATACAAGATTCCTTATAAGTTGTTAAAATAGTAGATTAAAAACAATAAAAAATACATAAGCACAATTTTTTTTTTTATAAGCATTTAAATTTCAAATTTTGACGAAATTCATCAAAATCTCGAATGTTTACAAATTAATTTATAGTTAAAAATGTATAAAATTATTAGTTTTTATAGCTAAGGATTGAAAATTTAAAACAAGGTTTTTCGTAAGTATTTAATAATGTAATCAAAAAATGAAAAAATATACTAAAAAAATAATTTTTTATAGACATTTTAAGTTCAAATTTTAGCGAAATTAGATATTTAAATGGAGAATGACAATGTTAATTATTTCGTTATAATTTAAAAACATTTTTTGTGGGTGCTTAAAACTTTTAAAGTATATTATGATTTTTTTATGCACTTAATGGCATTTCTAAATGCAATGTTTTCTGCAAAAATTAATTCAACCTGCTGTATTATTAATAGTAATAAAATTAATTTTTTTAATATAGATAATATCTTAAAATAGGTACACTTAGTTATGTAGGCTGACAGACCGTCTTCGCTCAGAATCGTTTTTCGTATAGAATGATTTTTTATCATTGAATTCAAATTTAACAAATTCAAAACATTGACCCCACTCGACACCTACTATATAGCAAAGTGGTACCCACTTACCGACCTTTTTAATACTTGCAACACACTTTTTTTTTCTTTTAAATAAATTATGCTAATTGTACTTTGATTTTCTTTTTTTAAATGCAATCGTTGTATTAAACTCGCGAGATTCTGAAGTTTTTATTTCAATGAGATCTTATGATTTTAATAATTTAAGTATTTAAATAATTTACATTTTTTATCATTTAATCATAAGTACATGAATTTAATATAATATTATTTCATAAATTGGAAGTCCGCAAGAAATATTAAAAATAGTATATTTAATTCAAAATAGTATTATTTAAAGTGTTATAAAAAAATATTATTATTAAAATAACCTAATCTATTCATATGTGTTACTTACTTGTTTATTTTTGACACGATCACCTGCAATATTGCTATATTATACGAAAACGGAAATCATCAACTATACTGTCTATACCGAATACCGACTATTTACTGGTCACAACACTGTCATGCATACTAATGGATAAATCAAAGTAGAATCATCCCAGTAGAATCAGTTTAATAGGTTTATTCGGGTTGACTGAACTATTACGAAGACTCGAATGAGATCTTGAATGTTATCGATGGCAAAATTGATCAACTCCATAGCTCATTTCGTTTGTACAGAAAAGTTATTATATTGCTTACTCGTTTCTTGTAATAAATATTAAAAAGTGTAATACCTTATTTTTATAATTTTCATCTTTAAATTTAATGTTATTTCAAATCAAATTTATTTTATATTATTTTAATATTAGCCAAATTACATTATTAGTAGGTAAGTATTTCATTTTCACTGCCCCGCGCAGATAACTATAATTCACAATGCATAATTGTATTATTGACCTGACTATTTGTTTTTTTTCTTCAGTAACAATTTAAGTATCTATAATGAATAATAGTGATTCGTCTAAAGGTAAACAATCTCGTTTAATTATGAAGTATTATTGTTTTGAATATTTGTTTCAAATAATTTGAAATCAACAGCAAACATAACATTTCCAAATTTTATCGTTATTATTTTTTTGGATGACAACATATATTTTTAATTTCATATTTTAAAGCAGAAAATTTTCCTAAGAATTTAAATTTGCAAATGTATACAAATGTAATTTCAAACAATTGTTAATTAGTCTCAACTTATAAATGATTTAAAGTTTAGATAATCGGAGAAGTAGTCCAATATTTTGCATTATCTAAACTTAAACATTTATACATAACTAACTTACTAGGTACTCGTTCAAAATTCGATTTTTTTAGTTTATATAAGTTTTTAAATTCTCAGAAAAATATTCTGTTTGGAATTTAAGATTTAGATATAATGAGTTTGATTGTTAGTAATATATTTAGAGAACATGATTTAACTGATTTTAGTTATATTTCCGTGAATTATGTTCATTCATCAAAATTGTTATAAAAATTATTAATTGTTCTTCAACCACCATGGAGTAATAACGTTAAATGACTGTTTACCTAGCTGTATTCATTGTGCTGATAAATCATTCTTTTGCGTTATCACTTGTATAACATAACAATGCTTTTGTTTGGATATAAGAGAATAGCTGAATTTCCCCATGAGGTTTTTTTAATATTTTTCGTTTAGATTTTTCATATAAACGAAGGAACAATTCATTTGTTTGTAAGTACTTTACAAAGGTTTTTTTTCTCATTCAACACCAAAATATTTGACTCGGTTTTGGAAATGAGCAAAAAAAAAACAAAAATACAAACTTTTATTTATTCTGCAAATGTGGGTGTTATATTTCAAAATGTTTTATCATACTATACGCAACAAGTAAAGATAAAGTTTTCATATGAAAAATATGTAATGATTATTTTTTATTTTCAATTTTGCTTAATTTGTGTTGTAGTAATAAATCAGGATTTGAAACGTGAATGCTGCATTATGATTATTTGATACTGAATATAATTAGATCTATCCTACTAAGTTATTAATTTATTATAGACTTAAAAGAATAATTTGTTTTAAATCAGTTATTCTTAAACTTTCACTTTTATATTGAGGTCGTATTCCGAGTTTAAAGTTTTCAAAATTCAATAATATGTTATTCCGATATTTTAGAAAGCTTATTTTCTTTAACTCTATTTTATTTTATTTCTTTGTGTAAAATAGCACTGACTCATGATTCTCTCTCGTAATTTGAAAACTAAAGTATTTTCATCAATTTCAGATTGATCATCATCAATTTTATTTTCACTTAATTCTGCTAAAAGTACTTGTATACAGTGATTAAGTTATTAAAAGCGTTTCGGATGCATCATCTTGTCGCTCATATTGAAATTGTAGAAAACGTTCATTTATCAACTCCCATTAAGTCTAAAATCTCACTTAATACTGAGCACAAAAAGAGAATAAAAAGTAATGAAAAAAGAATGAATGGTAAAGAATAGCAAAAAAAATAAGTACAATCTTATAAATCATCAGAAGAGTCTTGATTTCTCTGTAACTTTACTATAAAAAACCTGTAAGTCGGTAATTGTTTTGTCGTTATTCCTGATAGTCGTGACTAATAGCCTTTTCTATATTAGGTGCCTAACTACCTATATAATTATATCACTTTGGCATTTTACTTTATTTTTTATACTTTTTCGTCTTATCATTAAATAAACCACTTATAAGAACAAGGGCCCAATTCAACTATTTTAAAAACGTATCTAATCTATTTCTAGAATAAGTACAAAATTTGAATGACAATTAGTTGCGTCTCGCGGTAAAAATTTCTTTCGAATTGCTATCCGAATGTTTTTTGAGTACCTACAAATTTTGGTTCAGGTTTTTTAGCATGCATACGAATTGAAGTTCAGATTTTTTATCGTACATATTAATTAAGCATTTATATTTTTATATACTAATTAAACATATTTGAAATATAAAATTATATATTTTAAACTTCATTTTCATTTCTATTTTTATACAGATTTATAACTGTCTGTAGTATAAGTACTACAATCTATGGGTAGGAAGGTACAAAAGTTTTTTTTTATTATTTAAAAATGTTGTTGTATTTTTGTTTTAAATTAATATTGTGATACTAGTAAAACGTATGTGATACTATTTTTAGTGTCAAAAATGTTATTTTAATTTAATTTAAAATGTTTGTAGTATTAGATATTTGTAATTAATATTATGGCATTGGTAATCATTTATATGATATTATTTTTATGAATTCAATTTAGTTTTCTTCTAACTGTTTTATAGTTTTTCAAATAAATGTTTGTCTACAAAATTAAAAAAGATATCCGTCAACACGCTTGGAGGGTAGTTAAGTGACAACTAAAGTGTATTTGGTAATTTGGTATTTACATTACACCGTTACTATTTAACTGCCGATAAGTTATCAGTCAAAATAAAAAATGATCTTGAAATAGTAAAAAATGTATATCTTATAACGTTATAAACATATGACATATTATGATTGCTGGCTTTCATTATTATCAAACAGAGAAAGAAAATACTTAATAAGTATGATAGATATAACAAATATTTATCGGGGCGCAACTCAGATATAACACAAAAAACTTTGGCAGCAATTCGAAATAAACCTTTTTTTATAGTTGTCATTGAGATGCAACTAGTATATAGCCCAAAATTTAATTTTTAATTAATGATTTTAGTAGATATTTAAGTATGAAATAAATTTGAGTAACAAAATATGTATGTTAAAAATATTAGGCCATCTAGAAAACAGTTAAAGTTAAAATTAAAATTAGTATTAGTCCCTTGTTTTTATAGAGTAACAATTAATAAATCAAATAATATTCGCAAGATACAATATTCTCAAAATTTTTCTTAAATACAATAGGTATAAGAATACAATTATCGATTATAATTTATTAAATATTAAATTGTACATTATTAAAATAATTTTAATTAAATCACAATCAATATTATGACTTATTCGCAAGTATTTTTTTGCTAAATAGTACCTACTCAAGTATAAAATACATAAGTGGTTTCACATAATTTATGTTATCTAATTTAGTTTTATAATTTTCAGTAAAAATAAATATAATGTATTTTTAATTCTGAAATCATATTATACTTATTGAATTCAATATATCTAATAAAAGAACCAAAATTATCTATTTATATCGCTTGTATTTGAAATCTTAATAACAATTAAATGATCTGTGTTTACTAAAAAATATTTTAAAAATCCATTTTATATTTAATTATTGTATGTGAAACTAAAACCGTTAAACAAACTTATTTTAAATTTCATGGCATCGCAATATACATAGGTAGGCAGACATATCTGTTTGAACAGTATTTTACCCATGAAATCGTTAAACGATAAATAAAACATGTTAAATTGAGAAAAAAGATATATTTTATTATATTCATGATAGTCGATTGACGATTTGAAAAGAAATAAACAGCACACATGAATAAACGTCATTGGGGCTTTAAGTTTTTAAGTTTCAATTTTGTCTCCTCCTCCGCTACCGTCACTTAAAACTTTTAACGATGCCAACACCGATACGGTTGTCACGTACCTACCAACAAAGTAACGATTACGACTGAAAAGCATTCGTAACCAACAGAAATTATATTTCAAACTTTGGACAGTTGTTATACAAACCATTGTTTATTCTTAATCTCGAACATAGATAACATAGTTATCCTAACCCCTTTAAAAGCTACTACCTATTAAACATTAAACACTTAAATAGGTATTCAGCTCTTTGTTGATATTTTCCAACATTGATAATATATTTTATAATACGTAAAACTCCCGCACATAACGTAGATTGTTTGTTATGGCAAAGGTCAGTTGCCATAGTAGTGATCGCGTTGTCGTTAGTTTTTAAATATTAACATAACTCAAAAAGCCAGACAGGACAGCGACCGTTTTACGTCAAGGTTAAATTTAATACATTAAAGTTTTAAAATCAAAGTTCATTTAATACACGATATTTTATTTTATTTATAACAAAACTAAATCGAATTTTTATTCCTTGCCATAAAAATCTAATATATGACTAATTGATGGCCAAAAAAATCCTCCTACATAATAACATATGGATAATGGTGAAACATAAAATATATTAACAAAGTGTCGTTAAAGTAAGGAACAAAAAGAAGAGAGCAATACACCCGAAAAAAAAATACTACTACACAAAATCCTAGGACCACAAAATATGATGGCGGAAAACAAATTAATACTTTTTTTTAATAAAACTGATTTATATAATGTAGTATTATAGTTGTACAAAAAAAAAAATGAATAAATAGAAAAAAAACTTTTAATTATAGCTAATTACTTTTGTAATTACGAGATCAAATAAGTTTAAAAAAAATTTTTTCATCCGTCTTAATATTATAAACATACTTACCTTCATTTAAAATAAATTATTATTGGTACCATCGGGTTTTTTTTGTTAAGAAATTACTTACTTCATTTTTTTATAATAATAAAACAAAATATTTTTTTTATTTTTTTTTTTTTATTTCATAATAACTCAAGAACTTATAATAATAATTATTTTTGAAAAATAGAGTATTTCTATTAAATTTAAGATTTAAAAGATTAAACAACTTATTATTATATAATTTTATTATAAAAGTTTAAATTTAAAAATCAAATAAAAAAATTATTGTTATAAATTGCAATAAGAACTGTTTTTTTTTATATTAAAATCTAAGAATTAATTGAATTTTTTGTAAAAATTTAAAGTAAGAAGTAAGTACATTATTAATTTTAAACAAAATATTTTTAGTGTTGGAGTGGAAATTGTAAGAATAGTAAAAAAAAAATAAATAAAACATTTGACCTTATTATTTAAATTTATTAAAATATATTATAATATATTGTAACAACGTGTAACAGGTGTTGGTTCAGTTACTCTTAATATAATAACATAATTATTTATTATTGTCATAAATAAATATGAATTCAACTTTGAACTTGGCCCATTTCAATTTTGCATTTGCAACTCTTACCCACAATTACATTCTGTAAATTCTGATTCTTCAAATTGAACACTGATCATTTCAAAAAGTCATAACTTTTTTGAATTTTTTACTTTATAATTTGAAATACATTTCGAGGTTGACGTACTACATTGCCTTGCATTTTCAATCCTAAAATTTTTGTCCACTACAAACTTTATTTTTAAATGACACATATCACATTTTTTTAACAATTCATCATTACTTATTAGATACCACGTATACTATAACCTGGTAGTATTATAATTAATAAGTAGGTACTATTAATTTCAAAAATATATTACCTGTACATACTTGTAATTTTTTTTATTATATCAATAGACATAACATGTTAAAAATGGCTTATTCAAGTCACAAACATGAGCAAGGAATAGAATAATTTACTATAAAACACGACGTATCAAAAGTTTTATTTTTATTTTTAAAAATGTTTTTTAAATTATTAATAACTGTATATATTATGGTGGAGTTGATAATTAATAAATAATATAGAAAGATATATTGAGCTTAAACAAATTTCATTTTTATTTTTGAAGTTAAGTTAGTTCAGTATTGTTTTGATTTAGATTATCTTAAACCTAAATATATCATACGTTTATAGGTAAATAATTCAATTATATTATCTATATACCTGAAATGGTTTTTAAGAAATTTTAAAACTTAAAATAACATTTTTTCTACATTAAAAAAAAAAAAAAACTTTATCACAGAAAACTTAAATAAAATATTATAAAACTAACCAGTTTAAATTAAAATCCAAAAACTTAAAAATTCCTAATGTTTTTACTTATTCATGTCCAAATGTTATTTTGGATCCAAATGCTATATTGTTTTCTAAAATTACATCCACGAGCCTTTTTGTTCTCTATAGTTACTTAATGTTCTTAAATTAATTAATTTATATCTTAAATATAAAATAATACATTTAATTTTACGATTAAACATCTACTTTATAAATGAGTGTAAAATGAGTGTAAAATTCGAAAATACGCAACTCTTTACTACGTCATGTGTCGTCAATAAATTATAAAAACGAGACATTTATACGCGTCCAATTATGTAGTAGTATTCTATTATATACCTATTTGCAGTTATTTTTTACACACTGAGAATAAAATACTAGGTATATATGTTTCTACAGTTTTTGTTTCACTATTTTATATGTTCAACTTTGTTCCTTGTCTAAAAAATAAATGATGGCCAACAATACCGTCATTTATACACAAATATTAAACCAAAACGGAAAACTTTTTTTGTTGTGGTGTTTTTTTGTTTTTGTTGTTGTTGTTGCTGTTGTTGTTAGCGTCCTTTCTCTTTACTCTTATACACATATGAGTAATGAAAAAACTCGTTCTGTCGACAAACAGGGATTTAAAATCAGAGAAAAAAGAAATCTCATTAAATTCATCTTCGGAAATGGGATTTTCGTTTCAGCCTTATGCAGTGACTGAAAAAACTTTAGTTTATACATCATTGTGCCAAATGCAATACAACTAAAAGAATATAAAAAGTATTTGTATTTTATTTATTTTTTAACAACCATTCAATCATTACAAATAATTAATATGATTAAATTGTCAGTATTACCTATAGTATTTTTTCTTTTTAATAATAAATACATAATACTTCCATTATATCAATTTAATTACAGACAACTATAGAGTACCTACCTAACTAAATCAAAATTTAAAAATTTAACTAAGTGTACCTAATATTTGCATTTTATACATGCAAAGGACAATTTATAATAAAAGTATTGTAATACTAAAGAGTAAATGTAATGTAATGTCATAATATTCGTATTACAATTTAATTATCGCTTCGTACATTCCTAGAACATTCAGATTCAATAAGTCAACACGTTATATTTAAGTGCCTAATCAATATAATTTAATATTTTTAATATTATTTTTATTAGTAAATTATTTTTATAATTAAGTTACGTTGTAAACACTCATATATAAATACACATAGGTACTTATAAAAATACAAACATTGTACCTATACTGAGTGTCCAAGTATCTGGGGGAAAAGTGTGAAACCTTTTTTATGGAACATTTCAAATAGCATCTTTTTTTTCACCTTACAGCATAAATGACAAGATTAGATAAAATTCAAAGCTCTAAAAAACTTTTAAGTTACAGGTATAAACTATCTCGAATTAAATTTATAAACCCATGCATAAATCGTTATAACGACAACGCGAACATTCTTAAATATATAAATTAATAATTACTGGCGTGCAGCTAGTTTTACGTGTTAGATACAGTAGGTTAGTACTATTTTTAATAACTAAAAACAATTATTTATTCATCGGATTTATTAATTCTGTTGTGACATAAAAATATTTGATGTTCCGATATTTATGGTTAAAATATATTATAATATAAATGCATAATGTATATATAATATATTTGTAATTCATGTCAGATTTCCGTTCTAATGATACAAATTGATACAAATGTGCGGTCAATGCATATAATTACAGAGCAAACTATAATGTATAGGTACGTATTGAATAGGAGACGAAAATCCAATAACAAATTTTTAAACTCTTCTACTTATCAATTATTAAACCGAAGATTTAAGATTTTATGCTCATCACTATCGATGACAGGGTTTCGTTTTAAAGCTTTAATTATTTTCACGCTGGTCAGTGCTTCCCATTATGTTCGTTTTCCGATTCCGTATTTACCTGTTGCCCATGGCGTGTATTTGGCGTATATTTGGCCATGACGGTTTCGTTTCTGAAACTTTTATTCTTCGAAATACAAACCATTGGAATTATTCGTTTTTTATATTAATTGTGATTTATTTTTATGCGTTTTTCGGAAAACAATTTTGGAACAGCAATAAAGTCTCAATAATTTATATACATTACAATGCAAACTTAAATATCTTAAAGATTGAAAATTTAACACGATTGGTACTTTAAAGTTTAAAGAGATCATTTTCAAATGATTCAGAAATATTTGAAAAAATAACGATAAATATATATTTACAGTCTCGGTATTAACTAGGTATATTTTGGCTATTTTTGGGGCAGCTTAATTCACCATCAAAATCGTTTTTCTTTAACACTGATTTATCATTGCTTTCAGATAAAAATATATCCACCCAATTTTTTCTGACATTTATATTTTATATTATATATTTTTTGATTTTGAGCGTTGGATGATTGGTCTTATTATAATGTATTTTAAAAATTGTATTTATATTATTATGCCTCTAATCATCTTTTGGAACAATAGAGATGTTTCAGTTTTCAACATAAAGGTAGTTTCTGGTAACAAAATTTGGTACTTAAGGCCTCAGGGGGTCAAATGTAATTTTGAATAGCATTATCTAAACTTAATACAATTTTCAAAATTATTGTAAGTTATAAAGCTTGACAATTTAATACAAGATTTTTCATCAGTTTTTCTTACAGCAAAATTCAAAATTATTTTTTTAAGCGTCATAAGTTCAAACTTTTACAAAATTCATAAAAATCACGAATATTTGTAAATTATTATATAGTTAAAATGTATATCATTGTTAATTATATACCTCGCATACTCGAATTGTAATACAAGGCTTCTCAGAAATTTTTTTTGCTGGAATTCAAGTATTTCAAGTTCCAATTTTCAGATGACATTGGATATTTGACATATTAAAAACTGTTAATAGACGTTAAGCCTGGAGGAAGTATGAACTTGGCAGTTACGAGAGGTAAATGATAAGTAATGCACAATCGCCAATAACTCATAATCGTAATAAGATAAAGACTTCAAAATTAGATCCAAATATAGCTATTATTATCGTTTATAACTGAGAAATACCCATTTGAACATGACTCGATTTGTTTCTAATCAGTGCGTATCAGAATGGAGCCTAGTATTGACGTATTGTCAACGAAATTAAATCTAACGGATTATAACCGCTCTCAAACAGTTGAAATTCGAGGTTCTTCAACACCCACCGTATTCACCAGATTTGACACCTTGTGATTTCCACTTCTTCCCAGACCTTAAGAGAGACTTCAAAGGCACCCATTTCACGTCGGACGAAAAAATCAAGGAAGCAGTAAAGTCTTGGATAAAAGAGAGACCAGCTACATATTTCAGTGACGGTATGAAGAAACTTGTGAGTCGTTGGGAGAAGTGTATATCTGTAAATGGTGATTATATTGAAAAATAAAGATATTAATTTCTAGCTAAAGAAGTGTATTTTTATATATTTTTTTTTTCATTTCAATTATCTCTCTTCATTTTCGAAAAATTCACGATTGTGCATTACTTATCATTTGCCCCTCGTAAAATAGCGTAATAGATAATGATCATTTTTAAAATGTTATTTATTATAGAGGAAAGATTTTTTTTTTTATATTATGAGTGTGTGTGAATCGTGAATAATACTAATCGAAATGAAATCGTGAACACCAATTTACGTCTATCGTTTACCATTCATGTCAACACGTGTAACGCGTACTTATACACACAATCTGTGCTGGTGATTACATGAGTAAAGGACTGAAGGGGACAGGAGGGGACTTGTTGAACGGATAAAAGTGGCTGATAGTAAAGTGATGAAGAATTTACTTCGGACCGTGAAGAAAATCATTTATCATCTCCACTCTAATGGCGGTTTCGTGCGAATGCTACTTTTGTAGAACTATTCTACACACTTGTGTTAAACTGGATCACAGTATAAGTAAGCAGAGGTGAAGTAAACATGCACAACATCCAACTCACAAATGTATGATTATTATTATAATACTGAATATGAACGATACAAAACATAGTGTTAATAGTAAAATATTATGTACTTTACCTATAGAAAATAAATTACAGTACCACCTGAGTGGTGAATAAACAAAATTTTAATGTAAAACAAAAAACGATTATCTTTTTTTAGTTCATCTTTTTAGTCTATTTCGTTTTGTCAACTTTGTGATGAAATAATTATATTGTCGATAAATAACTTTCGATAAAATTAGATACCTATAATAAACATGTATAATGTATATGTAAAAAATTGAATATTTTTTACGTTTAGTTGACGATAGAATTTTTTAATAATATGGTTTTTCTTTAATTAGCTTTAACCTTATCTAGAACAGACAAGCTGTTTGGGATACTATAAGGGAGAATATTTTCTTTCATTTTAAAAAGGTTTTTTATGATTATTTTTAGCAAAGATTCGTATATTTAAAATAAATTATTTGTATTTTAATAAAAAATCATCATATAGAACGTATGATTAAAAATATTTTAATATCTTCCTTTATTCCACCTTCTTATCTCTATCTCTCTCACACACACACACACACTTTCGCTCTGCCATTCTCAATTCCTCTTACTTTCTTTCTCATTCTTAGGATTCCTTTCTCGGACATTAAGCTTTTTGGTTCAATGGTTCTTCCCTGTACTGTATTTTCATATAATTTATCCTTGAAGCTGCCTTATCTATTTTTATTTAACTTTTTGGTATATTTTGTTCGAATTTTTGTTAATTATTTCTGTGACTTTAAATTGTAATAATTTTTTTGAGTACATTTTTATTGAATCATTTAAAAACTTTTTAACCATAAATTATTCAGTGTATATTTTTTTGAATTTTTTTGTGTACTTGATTCAAAATTCGAACGAGTAGTTTCTCAATTATTAAAATACTAAGGATAATAATGTTTAAAATGGTATTTCAAAAATATAATAGCATTGTAATATTTGATCTATTAGTTCGAATTATGATTTTGATACGTCCAATTTTTCAGAAAAATGTTCGCTTAATAATGTGGTATTCAAGTATATTTAAAACTTACAAAAATCAAAATTTGAAAAAATCAATTATTAAATAAAAGAAAATGGGTTTGAGCATGCTTGATGAATTACCTTGCATAAAATTATTATATAAAATGTTAACTAAAACGTACATTTTCTATGTTCTATTTAACTCAAGTATTTCAAATGTTAGCTTGAAAATTAAAACTAAATTTAATAACCTAATTAAAAAAAACGTACGTGACCATTGATATTAATAGTAATTAAAACTAATTTTATCCATTAAAATATATTAATATGAAATCATCAATGAAATAATTTAAAGTATTAATTGATTAAAATTTAAAGATACTCTATAGTTATAATTTATATTCATTATTTTACAGACATTTTATGTTTTTAGCACTTAAAATGAAATATATAATTTTTTTTAACATAATAATGATCAAAGAAATGTCATAATATCCAATGTAAGATAACCCATTTTATATACTACAGTAAATGACGTAATATCCCATTTCGTAGAGTTCACTAATAGTATAATATCATTATAATTCACACTTTTGTAGATTTATAACATTTTATCCAATATAACCTCATTTGCCGTAAAAATGTAACATATATAATAACATATTTATATTATTCTCAATATTTTCGCTTTACTAAATCACAATAATAGACAAAATAATATGAATACTTACTTTATTTAGCCTTGTAATAACTCTTCAGCAATATAATATTTATACATTAAATCGATATAAAACTTTAACATTAGCAATAAATTTCCGTAGGTGTCTCTTTAATTCGTGTTTTATAAAATATGGCTATGGCTATTTTGTTTTTCTATAAGATACTGAATTTAATTTAATATATTGAAATATAGCTTACGTTGTAGATATTTGATATAAAACAATTAAGTTTTATTCATTGGAAAAAATAAGGTTTAGGTTATTACGTTCCTGTGAGTTTTTTTTTTTACTTAACCCAATATTGATTAAAGGTCACAATTCTAAAAATAATAAACTAACTATATGTCAACAATTAAATTAGTATTATTATTACAGTGTATATGATATCTTGATGACAAATACGATTTATTTTTGACAAGAAGTTGATCAGAGAGTGAATTTTAATTAATAGTTACTCTATTCAGAGCTTTTTATACCTTTTCATAATTACAGACAATTAAGTTTTTATTAATCAAAAACTATACAACTAAAAATGATTTAATTTGTGACTGTAGATAGAATCGTACATTCAAATTTTAAATGAGAATTTTTATATTTATAATCATAAATAAATATTTTTTTTACATCGCTTGATTCATCGGAAATAATATAATATTTTGTGTGATGGTTGTGGAGGTTTTCCTCTCAACGAATAAGGTCCACGCCATCAAAAAGACACATATAAAAACTTGCTGAGTACAAGTTATTACCGTAAATCAACACCATAGGGTATGATAGAATAATTTAACTGGCAATTGTGGTCGTAATACATTATTCATAATATAACAACGGTATTATAACACGCCTGCCACACTATACTCTGTAGTTTATAGCTCTATTCAATTTTAAGGGTAGGTTTTAATGCACATAACAGGTCTGAAATGGCGTTTTTAAGTCAAAGACAACCGATAGTTTCAGTTTAGTAAATTTACTATTTGAAAATATTATTTCAGAATAATTACTCAATAGCTACTATTAAATATACAGGTTCATTCATTGTTGTTTTTTCATTTTATTCTGTTATTTTTAATTTATTTCCGTTAAAATTGTTCAATTAAATTACATCTTTGATACAGATATTTAAGAACTTTTCCAATAATTATAATATATGGAATTATTATAATGACTAATAATATTATTATTTGATTTATAGTTGGTAATTCGGTAGTTTGAACTTACAGAAGATACTTTAAAAATGAAATATCCGTCAACGAACCTATAGAAAACAAGGAATACATTAATTGACCACTTAAATTAATATGTATAGTAATTAATATGATTCTGCACTAAACAAACACAATAAATTAGTTATTATTTGTAATGAAATATTTATTGTATTCCAATTCAAAAAAGAAAAAATAGCTTTTTACGCACATATTATTTGTATTTTGTGCTAATATGTTTTGTATTATTTCGTATTTGTACCAATAAATCATATTTAGTAAATAAGTTTTTTTAATATTAGAATAATAGTATAAATTTATTTAATTGTAATTTATAAAAAAAAAATAATAACTTTATAATATAATATATAAATTTGGTCAAACAAATAAATTAGTAAAATGTATAAGGACTGTATAATATAATACATGATGATTTTTCTTGCACACTAAACATTCATTATCTTGAATGGTGTTATAATTTTTAGAAAACAGCAAAATATTTTTTAAGAAATTTTTGATTTTAAAAAATTGAATTTCGAATGAGTAGTTAATTAATTTAATTATTTAAAGTTTTGATGGACGTAGTGGATTAGCACATGATTATCCTGCAAAATGTTGATTCACTTCTCCACTCGTCTAACTTTAAATAACTAAATGATAAACTTAATTAACTATAATAATAATTAATTAATCGTTTGAAATTCAATTTTTATACTACGAAACTCTTACAAAAATATTTTGCTTTGAGTATGAAATTAAAACTGTTTGTTGTCATTCAAAAAAGTAAAACTTAGAAATTAAAACGATAATATTTAGTATAAAATATAAATTATTTTAAAAATGTTGTTTTGTAAAAACTTAAAATTAGGTATACCTACATTTTTTTAAATATTTTCAAACATTCATACTTTTTGATTTGTAAAGTGTTTAATGTTTAACGAATCACACCTTGTATAAATACCATTTTTGTGTTAATCGGCCGACAACCAAAATACTGACAACAACCGCAGGATCAATCCACTGACAAGATAATCGATTGACAATAATATTATAAGTAGTAATTTAATTTAACTTTTAGTTTATATTCCTATTTTAAAAATCTGTGCATTATGTAAATTATTGATTTTGTTAATAATATACACTAAGGCCTTGTAATTTTTGCCACGCACTTTGGCATAAATAAAATAAACAACCTTTACTTTTGGACAACGGAAATTCATGTTCGCGTTAATTGCAGCCATCTCGAAGTCACTTATTATATATTCAGATGTTAAATTAATACTATTGTCTTCAGCAAAATCAATTATATCCAAAAACAAAAAAAAATAAAAACTATTTAAAAAAAAAAATTATTATTTGGAATGTATTTATGTTTATTGTAAATATTGGTATTTAAAAAAGGGAGCACGTTAAAGTAAATTGATTCTAAAATTAGAAATATATATATAAGCTTAAAAAAAAGGACGCCTAAATTAATTTGGAAAATAAAATGTTCATGTTTCATTATTACCTGATACATCTGATTGTTACATTGCTTTCTTTTACTTGCCATAGGGACATACCCTAAGGGCAAAACTCCAGAATTATCACCAAAGCCAACTTGTGCGTGAATTGTATACAGTTGTGTAAAAATAGTAGAAAATCGAGTACTTATCTTCACCTAAAATAAATAGAAAATAAAACTAAATTTAGATTGCATAATTATTATAAAAATAATTATCTATTATTGATTCTTTAATGAGAAATGGTTGATTAGATAGTGTTTTTTTTCAGATCATTAGGTATATTGAGCCCATAAATTGAATTTGGTTCTGTATGGTGGTGAGTAATACATGTAGGCTTTACTTTTTTTCGTTGTGCTTCATAATTGAGAAGATAAGATTTTATATTCTCTGAAACGTTGGATTGTGTAGATTGAATAATTTGTAACGGTTTATTTGTTGTAGACCGGGCTATATCTTAAAATTGTTAAGTTAAATTTAAATTACTAAAAATTATAAATAAAAACAATTACATTTGTTATTTACCTTTTAATATAAAATTTGCAATAGAAACTGCAGCTCGACTTGTTTTTGGAGCATAATTTAATCATTGTCGGTTAATTAGAATTGTGGACACATGTCCATTGTATTTATAAAGAACTTTTTTTTCACAATTCCAGTAAAAGAGATAATCTCTATTTTTATTTTTAACCATTAAATACCCTTTGATGATTATTTTTTCTCGGCCTTGTTGTGAGAGGACAATTTTACAATATTCCTCCATTTTACCTATCTTAATATTATATAAAGAGACGGGGTTTGTTTGTTTGTTTGTTTGTTTGTTTGTTTATTCGCAAAAATCTCAAAAAGTACTCACGGATTTTAGAACAGTTTTCACTATTAAATAGGTCTAGATTCAGGGAAGGTTTTAGTGTATAATTTGTTTGGAAAAATTAATTGGGTGCAAAAAAAAATAACAATAATGCAAATGATTTAACGCCTTACGTCGTATTCAATGATGTCGGGTTCGAACTACAAACGCGTTACAACACTTTTTACCCGACATCTGTCATTCGCATCGTACTAATAATTTACAATATACTCACACTTGCCGTCATTGTAGCAAAGATGTCTATAATTGAAATTATGTCTAAAAACGCCGGGGGAATCCCAGAACGGTCAGGCACATATAGGACAGTTATATATATATATATATATATATATATATATATATATATATAGTTGTATATATATTTATATATTATTATTTTTATATATTCATATATTTAATTTTATATATATATATAATTAATAAATTGTAGGATATGATACAAAGTTCACCGGGTCAAATATACCTATGAAAGATATATGTAGCAATAGCAAAACGTTGCTGGGTCAGCAAAAAATTTATAAAAAATACAAATCTTTGGCATGGGACTTACGCACTTCATGGAGTCCGCAATCCACCTGCGCAAACCATATTATTTTTTGTATTTATTTTATTAAATAAAAAAGACATGTGCTAATTTTCAAAATGTTCAGCAATACATAACATAAGTTTCCGGTTAAATTATATTTGATTAGCCATTACTATTTATTATAAGACGACTTTTATCATTATTAAATATTATTACTTTAATATTATAAAAACAAAATGAATTATTAACATAGTCAATAATATATATTAAGTGCAGATTTTTAAAATAAGAATATAAATTAAAAGTGAAATTAAATATCTTATGGACATTTTGGTTGTCGGTTTTTTGACCCTGCCGGTATTTTAGTTGTTGGTCGATTGTCCGCCTTCCATAGTTAACCTAACTTACCAATAGTCATAAATTGTATTTTATACGTAATTCGTATACATAATTAAAACGATACACAATACACACTATATCGCTTTCATTAGTGAATGAGATTTTGATCGAAAATTTAATTAAATGCAATATTATTGTGTTTTTATTATGACGTAAAAATATAATAATACAAAATCATAAGACTATATGTAGTAAATACGAGACGTAGATTGGCAACAATTCATTTTTATCCATATAAATCTTATTTAATTGAAGATATACTATTTTGAGCCCTGCTTTTATATACGTTTCTTCCAATCTTTTATTATAAAACCCGGATTTATATAATCTATTCTACATTTTTTTCTTATATAAATCAATTTTTCTGTTAGATTGTCTATAGAATATAATATACTACAAATTTTCTTTTTTATTTGGTAACATATTAAATTTATTTTATTTTCCTAATAACCGTTAACACTATATACTAATTCACAGTGATAAATTAAAAAATATAATAACAATGTTGAAGATGACTGATATCTACACTAATCATATACAGAAGACATTAAACATTTTAAACATCTATTTGAAAATGTAAATACAAATAAGCGTTAAATATATTGATTGATTATCATCGCTCCTTACATAATATCTTTGGTTGATTACATATTTATATTAACTTTAAAACTATGTCTAAAATAACCTAACTGAAGAGCAAAACCACGTAATTTTTTGTCATTTCGATAATGGATTTTCAATCTTTTAGTTACGCAGGCAGTGTAAAAAAACTAAATCGATAGAATGTGGGTAAAGCTTGATGACATTTTTAGAAGACGGATCCCCACAACATTTAAATCCACCACTTAACAATAAAAAAAAAAATGTCACGAAATATTAAACTATATGATGGGCACAGTTTAAGACTGTTTTAGATTAATAAGAAGAGATAGATTTAATTTTAAAATTATCGTTTTAATTACATAAACACTGACACACTGTAAATGATTAATGTTTTATATGAATACCATAAACAATAAATTAATACACTTTGAATGTGGGTAATTCATAAGTATAATATTTAAAACGATAATAACAACTATTCATTTATTTATCATTTATATAAATAAAGATAAACCTAGTTCGAGTTTTGAAGTATAACATCGTATCATTTTATAATATAAATGTTTTGTCCCACCAAAGAAAGTTAACATACAACCTGATGACTTAAACGATAGAGTGATAATGTTGGATGAACGCTTTTTTGGTTTTCTCCGGAAATGATGTATTTTCTAGTTTTCCAATTGTATCAAAGTTTGATCTAAAATGAAAAATCGGAATGTACGGTAGTTTCATTTTTCGTTCAATCATCCATCACCGCTTCATAACCTGAATTGACGTCAAAAGAGTTGGCTTATCTTTTTCCACGTAGACTATACTTGAAATATTCATAATAAGCTGCTGTTGGATTCTGTTTAGTTGATTGATTTGAAGTGATGCCGAGTATTCTGACATACAATCCCACGCACTCGATGAATACTACCATATTTTATATGTCTCACGATTGTTCATACTGTTAACATTTGGCATGTATAAAAAAATATTAATATATTTGAAATAAAAACTGATATGGTTTTATTTGAGGAACAATTAAAAATTATCTTTAAGCCCGTGCTTTTAGATTTTTTCTAATTTTTAGTTTTTATAATATTTTGAGTAATAAATACTCCAATTTTGCTTTCGCTGTAAACTATAAAACTTAAAATATAATAGCTAATTGCACATTCCAACCTAACCTAACCCAACAGTTATTTATTTAAAGATTATTATTATTATTTATTTTATTATTTTATTAATTATTACTGATATAAATGAAATGAAATATAAAACTATAATTTATATTTACAGACAAACTAAAACTTTAATTTTATAAGACATTTAAAAAGTTTTAAAAATAATTTAGCAAATCTTGGAATAAAGTTGTGTATCTTTATAAACGAAAACAGTTTTTGAAAACACATCATTAAGAAACTGGTAGCATCCTCGGAATAACTTCACAATACGAATAATACTATTAAAATATTTTATACCGTAAAATAAATTGTTATTTGTCTTATTAAAAAAATATTATTTTGTTTAAACTCTTACCATGAAATTGCAATGTTATTTAATGAGTAAGTTCTGGTAAAACTTTTTTTATGTAAAAATAAACAAAAACGAAAATAATTAATTAGATAAAATAATTTAAAACTACTCATAAATTTATTATGCATTATCATAATTTATAAAATTCATGATAACTGTTTTTAGTAAATAATATAAACATTACTCGATATAGACTAAGTTATAATTATTATGTATTGAAAATTATATGCACTATTTTATTTAATTTCACATTTTGTAGGTACATATTCAATAATAATTGTCATAACGCATAATTCGGACTTAAATTTAAACTGACTTATGATCATCGTATTTATATCTTCAAAATAAAAAATAATAATATATTTTTGGCATGAGCTGCATTATAGTATCTATATAAACAAGGTCTAACAGAAAAACCTGACAAATGATAAAACTTTTGTTCTAAACAATATATTTTATATTTTTGTTTTTATATATATAATTTATAGACGCTTGCGTTACACGTATAATATAAAAAAAATTATTTTATTTTTAATACTAAAAATTAAAAAAATTGAATCTGATTTAAATTGTTTTTGAAAAATTTTAAATAATCTATTTGTAAATCTAGTTTTTAAAAAAATGTTTTTTTGTTTATAAACGGTTGTCATTGGTTACAGATTATAATACTAAAAGTAAAAATAAGTAGAAATTAGTATTTTGTTTGCATATAGATGGTTGCCATTGGACATTCGGGCAGATTAGATAAAATCATGTATCAAATCGTTCCATTTGTTGCCTCGATTAAAAAAATTATCTTAGAACAAATATGAAAGTTTAAAATATGTTTGTGTAGTTTATAAACTCAAAAACTACTCAATTTTGATAAAAATGTTAAACCGTTCTTTAAGATATCAGTAAAATGTAGAGTGTAGTTTAACCACGTTTGCGGGTTCGAAAATATACAAAGTGCTTTAGTGCTTATATCCAATCTATCACAGGCAAATTATCCATCTCGGTGGAATTAGTTCCCAATAAGCGAGGTACACCAACACCGATTTTCCGTTCACTGAGATATACTAAGACCAATTACCGTCATTCGTGGGAGCAAATCTCCCATGTGAAAAAGCGTAATTTTTAAGAAACGCAAAAAATATTTAAAAAAAAAAAAAATCGCATAGGAGTTTTTTTCATAAATGATTTATAGTTGGTAGGACACATAGGACTTATTTACAATGGAGATGGCACATATGTAATATTTCAAAAACTTTTTATTACGATTTATTTTAGGTACCACATAATAGAATTAATTAATTATTTTTCATAAATTCTACGATGCAGATAACAAATAGGAGATTTTATCAATAAACAGCTTATTTTTTCTGAATCCATGGATACCAAAACCTCAAAATCATAAATTTGGCACATAGGAGGTTTATTCCCGTGAACGACGATACACACATATAGTGCTATATTTTATATTTTTTCACGAGTGAAGTCGGGTTATACAGGTACTAGTATCATATAATATCTTTTACGTGAAAAGATCTCTCTGTAATCTAAGGATTTATTATTTTTTTCTTTGCCATAAATTCTTTCTTGTCAATTGGAGATACATAACTATAAGTTATCACTATAAGCCACAAGCGATAAATTATTATACTATTGTCTATATATTTACCGATGCTGAATACTTTTAATCCAATCTCGAATCGAGATTCATATACGGATCTTAATTATGTTAGTTTAAAATTGTTTATAATATATTCATTGTATATGTTAATTTATGAATGCCAAACAATATAATAATATATACAAATATTTCAAAAAATTATTTTAAGTGTCAAATATAAGATGAAGCGATGATATATTTCAATTACATATATTTTATTTTAAGGAAGAATTCAATTTAATATTTATTATATGATTTATTCCGTTCTCAAGTATAGTAACTAAATTTGAACATTGCATTTTAGTTCACTTTGACATACACTTTTTTAGAATAGAAAACTTTTTCATCACTTCGCATACTACTCGAAACTATAGAATACTAAAAGTTCTAACTCAAGTAACACTAAGAAAGTTTTTTTGTTAATGTACCAAATTAAATGTTTTTTGCAGGAACATTACAACTTGCAGTCATATAAGTATTTTACCCTCTAAAATATATACAATTATGTATATATAATTACCTATTTCATCAATAATGTTTATAATTGGATAAAACGAAAATCGTAAGAATTATCAGTAATTAAAGTTAACGAACAAATTTCAAGTAAAACTTTCATTTTACACTAATTTTGATAATATTTCTAAAATCACATATGTTTTATTTAAATTTTAAGTAAATATGTAATCTTTCGTTGTGAGAAAAATTATAGTTGAAATGATTAATCTAGAAATCCAAATCAATTACAGTACCAATTTCATAGAGGTTATTATAAACATAATTCGTACAAATCAAACAGTGCATTACTAACAGAAATAAAAATAACTATTATGAAAATAATAAATAAAATCTACATAATATATTTGTTTAGTTATTTATATATTATTCTAAGACATATGTTTACTCATTACCTGTAAATTCCTAGTAACTAGCTCTTCCACTTGAAGCTAAACACACAGAAATTACCATTTCTTAAACAAACATTTTAACCCGATGAAATGTAAACAACGCTTGTTGATTGTTCTACAAATAATTACAAATTACAAAGAGCAATGATAAAACTTTAAAAAGTAAGTACTTGCCAACTTAAAATATATAACATTGATAAAAGGAATCGTAAAATACTGTTTAAGTTTTTTTTTTCATCTTGGATTTTCAGATTATACAAAGTATTATCTTTTTACAAACCAAATGACTAAAAATAATCGTTTAAGTGGTTTTAATTTTTTTTTATAACTATTGAACTTAGGTGGTTAAAACTATAGACTATATTATACTAGACTGTGTTAAAAATAAACCAATTTATATTGATATTTTAAAAATGTTCTTATTTATACTAAATGTAAATTTTTAAATTTTAAATTATATAATATGGTAAAGTATAAAATCATAGCACATATTCATTAACCACAATATTATCATCATTATTTTTATACATTATATATATTTTTACATTTATGGTTACAACAATTCAACTTTTATAAAAATATCAATTAATACTGCTAATATAAAACTATTCTCACAAACTCACGGTCTATGGCGCGAATTTTCTAATGTAACGAAAGTTGAATTCTACTCTATGCTATTCATTTATACAAATTATGAATTAATACAAAAGATTCCACATTAGTCAATTTTAAAAATTCTTGATTATATACTATGATGTTAGTGGACCGTAAACATTTTGTCTATCCATTGACCCACTAACTTTGATAATCGAGATAAAATCAACAGCCGTCAACCACATTTAGAGCAAAAAAGTTCTTTTAAGTTTTTGAAAATCGGGAATTACTTTTGAAATGGATTTTTTTGTTTTTGAAGTGGCCAAAAATGTCAATTTCGTAAAACGATAAAAAAAATACGTCATTCTACCAATATAAATGTTAATTTTAAAGCAGTCAATTGAAAACCTAAAAGCATTTGAAATAACAAATACATTTTCAGTGTTTAACATTAAACACGTAAATATACATTTATTCAGAAAATAAAATGGATTCTATACTTCTATTTATATTTCTATAACAATATCATGCATTAGATTCTATTTATATATTATAATTTATCATAGCATAATATAATTATTTAAGTAAATATACTTTAGTGATATATACATTCCGTACTTTATTTACAAACATATTTTTAATTTTTATTGTAAGAATTTTGTTGTGTTATTGTATTTTAAGATAAATATTTAATGTTAGTTCTTACTTCTTAAAATGTAAATTATGAACAGTTATAGCGAATTCAAAATCAAAAGCCATTTCCCATTTTCCAGTCAATTATCCCCAAACCCTCTCTTCATTCTTTGATGATTTTGAAGTCCTAATATCCACTCTCATTTCCTACTTTACTTTATTTATAATGCAATATCTCTATACTTTACGAACAATAACTGCAATTCGATAACAATGAAATTTATTATTTTTCTGTAAATGACATGCATTAGGTATATCTGCTATATTTTTATAAAAATATGTAATAAGAAATATTTTTTAACCTGATTACAATCCACAAACTATCTGAAATTCTTTCTTGACCGTTGTCGTCTGTAAATAAAAGAAAACAATGAAAAATATTCACATGTTGCTTTTAATTTACCTGTGTAAAGGTTTTTGCCGAACAGTATTAGTAACCTAATCCCTGCAGTATTATTCAGTGTAACGATATTTCGAATTTAAACTTGACCAAAGGCTCATCTTAAAACTTTGTTTAAAAATAACAACAACCTCGTTAAATTATAGGTGAGCATAAGAAAAATAAAAAATTACAATTAGCTATTTAAGAAAATTATAATAGGAAAAGGATTGTTTTTCTAATTCTCATGTCGTCAAAAACGTTGAATTATTTTTAATACATTTTTATTAATTAATTATATTTAGTTTTCATGATGTTAAATAAAAACAATAACTTAATTATCTATCGTTTATATTAAAAAAAAAAATATATTCAACTTTTGGTGAAATTTTTTTATATACTATGTTGTTGTAATAATAAATTAAAAATAAAGATCTGTTATTATTTTACACAGTTCAGTGCATTTTTTTCCCGAAGGATTATATCTTATATAATAAAATTACATGGTTGAATAATATATCGTATCTATGACGAAGGCCCTTGAAAAAAATGCCTTCAAGGGACGAATTGGATAATAAAATTGTCAAATATAAAAAAAAAAAACGGGAAAGTCATTCGCTGTATAGTAAGTTTCGAGTGTAACGTGGACTAGCTGCAGTAATCAGTTGCGGTGTAACAGTCATCCCGTCCACCGAGATGATTTGTGGATGAGGTGACTTGAGGTGCAAGGTAGGAAAAGCCAAAACACCAGAGGAATTGCGATGCACAAACGGGTTTCATTTCTCACGTTTTCGATGTGATGGGTGCACGAACCACACTATCGGGATCGCGACCAGCCTCGATACAGGCCGTACAATGATTTCACACTAGGGCGAGAGTTGAAAAAAAAACCAATTACCACATAACGTACTTGCCGTGATATACCTGCGGCGAAGCAGAGTAAAAAAGATAAAGCAGGAGCACAATAAAATTACAATATTCATTGTGATGTCGACACATTGTGGTTGGCAAACAGGGTGCGGTGGACGGTGCTTTCGGTATACGACGGATGAGAGAGCCGAGGCCTTTGCCACCGACCGTAAGTGCCAGTCGGTTTCCCGTCCCGCTCATCTCTCGGGTTGGTATGGAGAGAAAGTCGACCGAGTCGCTCTGTTTGGCCCCGTCACGGAGGTTGGTCGTATCGTCAACGGGTCGCTGCAGTGCTCGTATACATTATTGTCATTGTACTATAATTACTATTGCTACTGCTGCGGACTAAGTCAAGACGTGCTTATCGCAGTATTTGAGTATGGGTCACAATACACAATGAATATTGTGTAAAATTTGAATTCAATGATAAAATTTCATTCAAAAAACGATCCCCAGCAAAGACGTACCATCCCATTTTTATATATATCTAAAGATAATCAATAGTTTATTTATATTATTTTGAGAAATTTATCTTTATACTAGTAGTACTTACCGTATGTTGAACTAATTTTTTCTAAAAACATTGCATACATCATAGTTTTATGTAATATTATAATATTACATCAAAATATAAAACAATTTATACTACTTTTAGAAGTATAAATATCGGATCCTAGTATAAATAAAGCTTAAAATTAGTGTAGATATATATTTTGAAAATATCATTGTATATAGAATACAATAATATGATAAAAAGTTTCAAGTCCCTAATATATATATATTAATTACAGCATAATAACTAAAATTATTATTTTTGATTTCAATTTCGTCAAAATTAAAACTTTGAATGTTTATAAAAAAATATGTGATAAACAGTATGTTGTGGGTACAGTAAAATATTTTGTACTTTAAATCAGATAAACTTTATAAACCTGAATGACCTTTGTTTTAATTCTCCGACTTTTTGCATCCACCAAAAATTGTGTTTTAATATATTCAAACGAATTTATGTAAGGAGCAGTGAAAATGTTAGGTTCTTATAGAAACACAAATATTTAAAACACCTTATTTCAAATGCACGAACGAAATTATTAAAACCCTACTATTTGACTCCATAGACATGGACAAAACAACATTTATAATTTACATTTGAAACGAAAATAGAATTTGTTTATAAAAAAAAATGTCTACACTAACTCAATGTTCTGAATATTTTATAAGATATTAATATACTCGACATTAGAGTTATTCATACTAAAACGAGAAAGGAATAATAGATTCTAATTTACACCATTAGGTATTATTCAATAATCAACATTAGCATCTCATTTTAATTATAATTTATTATTAAATATATTCTCAGCCCTCGGTGATACAAAAATGCACATATCAAAGTTCCCATTAAAAATATACAATTATATAAATGCCCTTTTTACTTACGCAACTTTCATCAGATCTTAAAAAAAGAACTCTCACTTCTGTCCTAAAATAAAATAAGTACATATTATAATGTAGTTGTATACGCATTATTATATATTATATTTTTATTCAATGTTTTAGAAAATGTATTATTTAAAAAAAGTTGAGACTATATCACATTTAGCTAGGTAAAATTATTGAATTTTTGTAACAATTTATTATAGTTAAAATTAACTTCTAACTTTCTACGTCATACGATCCATCCGTTGTTAATTCCTATTGGTACAATTTTTTTTTAAACTTAAATTTAAATTAATTTCCAATACAAATCCTAACCTATGATAAACTATAGAAAATCTTTACCTAAAAATTAAAAACTAAAAAAATAGAAGGATTGAAAATATATCATTTTTTTTAAATGTTGCTTTGTAATGAAGTTACCTTGTTTTTTGCATATTATATTGAATTACAGCTTCAGTCTCCCTAACCCTCTACCCATCTCAAAAATAAAGCAAATTAATTTGTTATAGTTGTGCCAATGTGTAGTATACAATTTATTTAAGTCCATCTCATAATTTATTAAAGCAGTTTTTAATAAAATTGATTAGTTACATTCTTACCAATAGTTCATAATATTACAGGTTCATTCTAATCTTGTTTTGAAATTATGTTTCCCTCCAAAATATTCTATTATATCTTGATTATAAGATATGAGAATTAAGAGAATAATTAAAACCTATCGACCAGGAAACATTAAAGTACTATGATGTTTTCTATTTAATATTGTCCGCACAAAATTCAATAAACTCAAAACTTATTATACGATTAATGCGGGACTCAAAAAATTTTGTTTTATACACTTTGCCAGATCCAATTTATATATATTTAACATTTTAATAATTTATAGTCATTATTTTTATCTTTCGCGATATAAAAATATATTTATAATAATAATGACTATAAAATAAAAAATAAAATACTTTACAAGCTTACACTTAGAAAATTTAAAATAAAATAAGTTTTTGAGTATATATATATGTATATATATATGATGCAAATATACCCTTACTAAATTTATAAGCTATTAATTAAGCATTAAACCAACTAAAGACAACACTGATATATTAACTAATACTTATAAAAATAAATATAAAATTTTATCCAATGTTAATATAATTTTAAATTTTATAAAGTATAGTTATTAAAATACCTAAGTTTTAAATTCGAAACAATTGAAAGATAGTATTATTCAGTTGTCAAACACAACTTTTTTTCAGTTATTTAAAAATAATAATGTTATTTTAATTATTACTTTATGTATATTATGGAATTAAATAATAATCTTAAATTTAACAATTAAAACAACAGTTATTGGTTAACAACGGTCTCTAATATAATCGGACTTGTAAAATAGGCAATCGGTTCACCTTAACTACACTCTCTAAAATATCTTTCAATGTTTTCAACTGTTTTACCCTAACTCAACACATAGTTTCTCTTTTGCTTCATATCATCTTAATAAACCAAAGTTTTATGAAACACTATGCTATTGTATGTCTATGTCCAATTTATTCTGACCGCTTCCTTTTAGTTTTTGTAATTGCATATGTATTTTTAAAATGTTATTAGATCGTATTTAATATTGTATTGGATCTTTATTATTATATTTTTTTTTTTTTTTTATTGATCTTGAAATTATTTTTTAATAAAATTTCTGCTTCGACATCTAAGGCCATTAGCATTACATTTTTTGTATATAGATCTTATTATTGTTATTAAGTATTTTTTATTATTAATGTTATGTTCCCACTATATATTTTTTAAATATGATTTTTTCAATTGTTTCAATGTATCTAGGTAGTAAGTACTTATTGCAAATAAGTCCAGTACTAGAGATAACCCAGCTTTAACTTTCTAATTTATTTCTACTGATTAACTTTAACAATGACATATCGTACCTACATAGTTCTCCTAGTCTATGATTAAAATTAGAGAAACGGATATTTCAACTGATATCATAATATATCATTATGATATATCGAATATATCCAGTGGTAAAACATATAACTTTAACTTGTAATTGAACTTAAAATATTATCATCAATGTTCAATACACACACACATAGATATTGACCTAATTAGCATAACGTATCGAACTTAATAATAAATATTAGTCAAAGTATTATAGCCTATAGGTTATAGTGTTTCACAAAAATATGACAATTTAATAATGACTGAGAAGTATCATACAATATTATTCTACCACCTTTTAAATCTCATTAAGAACCTCATCGCAATACAACTTTATATTAAAATAATAATAATAATAAATTATTTCACCTTACTTAACCTAGTATTTTTACTAATATACTATAATATAATATAATAGTCTACATTTACAGTTTTAAAGAATTTAATAATTCTAATTTAAAATGTTGACGTATAAGTAAATAGGAAATATATTTTTAATAAGAAAATCATCGAAATAAAGTCAATGCGTATAATATAATGAAATAATGAATGTTCTATAAAATAATCATTCTGTATTTCTGTACTTAAGTGATACATATCTTTCGGTATCTTTTTCATTGATTAATTAATTGGTTTTATTACATATTAGTTATTAAATTTAAAAATCAAAATATTATCATATGTTTATGCGTGTTTTATACATGTAGTTAATAAACATAAACTTAAATTTCATAAATTATGTATCATGAAATTTTTTTCTTCCACAATGTACAAGCTTATAAGCAACATTGAATATTATGGACCTAATATTTATTTACGTGTAGATGTAAAATGTATGTAAGTTATTTACTAACTTTACACATAAATATATTATGCGAAATGGGGATCAAGTACAACAACACTACTACAAAAAATTGTGCTTTATTGACATCTACTAGTTAGCTGATCAGTACAAATTCCTTCGGGAGCCATACTATCATTCGTATTACACTAAAACAGTAAAAAGGCAAATAATATCTGACTTATTGAATTCTGAAAAATTGTACAACTTGAGAAAAATATAAACCAATAGGTTTATTATTCTGAACAAAAGACGATAAAAAAATATTCAGTGTATCCGATTCCATTGTTGGTATTATTATTTTTTTTTAACAAATAATTGGTTATTTATTATTTATACATTTATACTTGCATTCAAAATACAAATATTGAAAAACCTATACTCATGGCTTGAGTTACAGATAACTACGACTAATATTGACTTTCCCACCCGAAATACTCTTTAACTGCGTGAGTGGGTGGATAAATAAAAAAATTGAAAAAAGCATATTAACACGTAAACTACAAACATAAAATACAAATCATAATCGACAATAACAACGCAAAAAACGCAAGAATGTGATGATTGATGTATTCAAAATTCTATAATAAATTATATTTCAATAAGTATACATATTTTTCACTGTTATTTTTACTTAAAAGCTAATATTTTTTATTTCTGTTCAAACGTATGGTATACAATAATATAGTTACATATTAATATATTTCAACATTTCATATTATAACAGATTAAAAACTATGACGTATATATTTGGCTTTACTACATTTTTCTATTGTACGCAAATACCTACTTATATTGTAGGTATGTATATTTTATGTATAGTTTTAAATAACGTAAAATATGATTTATTTTTTACCTGAACTGAAAACCAATAATTTTGTTTTAGAAATATTTTTTTATTCAAACGTAGTAATATTCTTAAAATTGTTAGACATTTTATTTATCCGACATTTGCATTTCATATCATCTATTTAGAACAAAAGTTGGTATCAATGAAAACTTATCATTATTTCTACAACATGCCCCACACTTTCACTTCACACTCAACATCTCAAACATTTCGTAAATTTATTAAACTGATATATTTATAATTTTAGTACTAAGACCTGGAATAAATTATTACCTACTATAACAGCAGTGACGTATAAAAATGTCGAAGTCCAACTTGAGGGGTGAGGGTAGAGTGAAATGAACCAAACGAAAACTTAGAAGACTAAATAAAGACTTAGCAAGGACATGACAATAATGATGACGGCCACGACGTATAACTGTAGAGAACATCTCTGTCAACGCAGAAATGTCACAATAATAAATGGTAGTTTGTCACCCTTTCACTATCCATACCTCTTCGTTCTCGTCCAACTGTAATGTATAGCATTTCAGCTGCGGCTTAAATATAAAGGTTTTCCTAAAGGAAAGTGCACAACATCTGCAAACTGCAATAAAATATTTTTGACGTTAGGTATTATGCCTGCATATTATTATTAATATTGTGATACAAATAACTTCTGATTATATATAATACAAAAAAACACAAACAATAATATTATTACCTATGTAAATTGTTTATACTGTTTGACTGTTTAATAACGTATTATTTCTTGTTTGTTTTCAGTTTATTTTCCGATCTGAGAACAATGTCTGGCACTGCATTAATGTACATGCTGGCAAACATGTTTTTAACGCAACTGTTTTATGTGGTTGGTGTCGGAGGAGTTCAGGTAATACATTTTACAATAGTTGACTGAAAATAAAATTACATTTACAATTATTGAGGTGTTACATTGAGATAAAAATATTATTTACCTAATAAATAATTTTAAAAAAATATTATAGCACACTAATATTTAATAACTTCTGATATAACAATATTAATAAACTATTAAAATTTAAATTCTTATATATATATATATATATAAGAACAAGCCTTTTTTATGTTCCAATTTTCTGACGACACTATTGAACTTTTTTACAATTGTTTTTCACAGAGTTGTTTTAAATACTTTCTTGAATGTCACTACATCCTCGATTTTTCATTTTTTTATCTGATGAAAGAGGAATATTGTATTTAAAGGTTACTGTTTCTTAGCGTGTCATTATAACGATTTTTTTTTTACAAAGTTGTTCTAAATACTCTACAGAGTTATTAAAAATAATATGTGTATAGAATCATTAGAATCATTTGTAAATACTAAATATTACAAATTATGTTAAATTATAAAAATTATTATATATTACACAGATAGGCTTTAAATAGTTTAATTATAATAAAAAGCCAATGTACAAATATACAAATCGATTATTTAACACATGAACGAAGCCGGGTTAGTCACTGATCGATCAAAACAACATGTAATTTTATTTATAGGAATTTAATCTATAGGTACATTTTATTATTGTTTTTTGATGTAAAAACGTACCATTGTTATAGTTTCATCTCCAAAAACTATGAAAAAAGAATGAACAAATAAAACACATTTATCATAATATATAGAACTAAGAAATTCAGTTTAAACCATTAAATGAAAATGAATAATTTCAATTTTAAATACCTAGTTTTCTTTGAAAAAATACTTGTAATTCGATCTAACTGTGCATATAAGTAACAAATTTTTAAACTTTCAATGAAATCGTATTTTGTACACATGTAATTACCTTCTAACCTATTTAGTTCATCATTTGAATTAGATTTCCATAGAAATAAAAGTATAATAATGTACGTGAATGATATTGGCAATAATAATGATAATAGAGATAACTATTATGGTGTAACTTGAACGTTGTAGAAAATTAACATTCACAAATAATTCGATTATATTGAAGTAATATATTATAACACATTAATAAATTATTACCTATTTTCTACTCATAAACTCAATAGGCTTTAATTTTTTTTTTTTTTTGAGGGTACCCTATATTTTTTGTAATTACCAATTTAATATTTATTGCGAGTTAAATTTGATACTGTAACAGCTAGCTGTAAATTATAGATAAAACTGAATATTCAAATGAAGTACCACTTTTTTATTTTACATTTGTATATTTGTCTTCCTGGACAAAGTCGAATTATACCTAACCATATCTATATAGTAAAACGTATCAATTAGATTGATAAAAAATAATAGCGTGTATAATAATTGTACTGTAATATTGTGTACGTTTTCAGGAAGATAATCTCTGTTTGTGCCTGGCGTTTGGAATACACTATCTCCGTCTGGCCATTATTAGCTGGCTATGTGTGATGACTTACGATATGTTGATAACGTTCCGCAACAACGTGAATCTCAATCCTCGACCGGAGCCGGTAAATGTGCTCATTTCAAGGTTCGTCAAGTATAGTCTGTTCGCTTGGGGCGTACCATCGTTGTCGGTGATATCAGCTAGCGTGATGAGAGTGACCGTGAACCACCAGTCCATCGATAATCTCAATCCATACAACTGTTGGTCAGTATACACTATGCATATTATTATAATAACATTGCTATAACGCAAGGGGAGACACGTTCCCTCTTGAAATATCACTGGGAGTATAGGCGGGCAATTGTTTTGTTTTGCATACAGTTGATACTTTCAAACAGTTTGAAATAATATAATATAAAATATTTGTATGCGTGTCTTTTTCACAGAAATATTCTACTGATATAATATAATATTAATATTGTTGATGACACATTCGCGCGTAAAATAATCACATGTAATAATAATATTAAGAGCCATTGAACTCCGAATAGTGATAACCGCAACGTTCATTGATTGTGAGTTAAGCTTTAAATGATATATATACACGTAGATTTACTGATATAGATATACTAGGTAGGTACATACTATTTAATGTGAACTCATTTTTTTAAAATGTCTTTCGTAGTTCTTCCTTCTAAGAAACTTCTGTGAATCAAAATTGTTGGAGATTTTTCACTACCCAAAAAAGTGCACATAGAAATAAAAAATAAATCCAATACATTCCTAGTTTTGCTCGTAATATAAAATGTAGCTGAACTAAACATCAGTGATGCTGATAATGATATATTGGCCAATGACCAGGTAATTAAATGGTTTCTGGTATGATCGATTTAATGTTAAATGTAAAAGACATTCATGTTAAACCTATAAAATGCACCGATACACAAATTATGTGGACAAAAGCATCGATGAGCGGTTCAATAACTATCGGTATCAACCCTGTCCAAAAGTTGTGCAATATATTAATGATATACAACTAACACCACAAAGTCAAAAGGTATCAAAATATATTATGGAATGAATAATGATGTAGATAACTGTATATTAATTTTCGAATCTACCTTGTTGACAGACAACATTAGATAGGTACTTTACTTAGACTTGTGCAGAAAACTGTAAAACAATGTGAAATAGGAAATGGAATTTTACGGAATCTAGACGTTGGATAGAATGGTTTAAGTAATAAATCATGCGCTTCAAACATCTTCCTACAGATAAAAGTTTTAAGCTAACAATATTATTCCTAGTTTTACGGAATCATTATTTTGATTTTACTGAATTAGTAATAATAATTAACTAATAAATATTCTGTATTTCTAAATTTTGTCTTCATATAAATTATCCAAAGATGGCGATATTTATAATGAAATAATAGATTTGATTAAAAAGTACTTCTATGATTAGCTTTTATATACGATATATTAATATATTAATATATATGTATATTCACAAAATTTGTATAATTAATTTCTGACAGCAAAAATACAAATTTTTATAGTTTTTATAAATTATTTTCAACATTGTAGACTTATTTGTAATATTCAAATATAATGTAGATATACAGTATAAATAAGTTTATTATAGAAAAGTAATTCATAAGAATAGGCACCAATTTTATATTATTTACTAATGATTTTATTTCTTCCGAATTTAACGTCTTCTCGTCATATTATAATTATTATAATTTTTTTTTTTTCGTATCTCTTAACCACTATGATTATATCCATCCTGATTTCTGCAGTAGGTGACTACCTATCTATTCATTGAAAAAAATTTTTCTTTACTATAAAATATACTACCTTGAAATCTGTAACTATAAAAACTAACTATTTCTTATCAAACGCTACAATATTATATTTGAACTTATTTAGTAATTTAAAAATTATAACCCACGTTGTCTGGTAACCCCATTTGGTTATTTTCTTTTTGACGTTACTCAGCTTGTTGTTGACTAAAATAAAGTTCCACTGATTTTGCCATGTTTTTACGACACGTCTTTGAACTTCATTTATTAAATATTTTGTTGGAATTTTATTTATGATGTTGTTTATGGTAGTGGATGAAACCGGTTTATTTGCCATTGTGTCCATTTTTTCGTTCCCTGAGATCCCTACGTGAGATGAGATCCACATAAAATAAATTTGATTTTATGATGTGAAAATAAGTTCTTGGATGAACTGTACTAGTTCATTTTTCGAGTATTGGTCGAGGAGTGAGGATAGACTTCTTGTCTAAGGTGAGTACGTCCGATGCCGTGAAAAACAAATTGTATATTTATATTTCATCGCATCGGACGTATTGTGAGACGGACAGCATAATCAGAATGAAATTCACCTTAAACAGTAAGAAACAAAACGTCAGTATTTTTTTTATTTATGTTTTTATATAGAACAAATCTTAAGATCGCCTGAAAAAATACCTTTGACAACTATTACTTGCTGACAAGCCTATAACTATACTGATCTTTAATCACAAGACAATCGTTTATATAATAAAATAGTATATTACACAATATACATTTCCCATCAGTTTTAAGTGTGTTACTTAACTCTTTAACTAATTATTATCAAAATATTATGATGGCCTTTGAACCAAAATATCAAACATTGTTAAATCTAATGTCTTTAAATTTTTAATTTTTTTGCGCGACGTATTAATACAATTTTTATCATCTACCGCATAACTATTATACAATCGCCGTACTTGTTCAACTTAACCTGTGTTCCTGAGCTGATAGGCCAGCACAGACAGGTAACGCCCCTGCATACTCTGTTCCTCGACCTTTTCCAATGTCCACAGCGCTATTGACTGTCCTTCTTTGTCAAGAATATTATAATACATTTTAAAGCAACCTCACACTCGACATATTATGTACTTCCGTTTTCTTTGCAATTGCCTTCCGTCCAACTTCCCGCGGCTTAAATAGCCCTATTTGTCGGATCTTGCGGAATGTTAATTTTAAAATAATAGAACACCACCGCGAACACGCGTGTTGCAGGTTTTTCGAGAAGACCATCTACAACGTGACGTTTGCCGTGCCGGCGCTGTGCTGTTTCGCGGCCATCGTCGACTCGCTGGTCCGGAGCTGGCTGACCGCCCGGGCCACGGTCGGGCTGCAGGTGGACAAGAAGACCCGGCTGAAGATGCACCGGAAACGCACGCTGCAGCTGCACCTGTACGTGAAGATCGCCACGCTGCTGTTCGCGGTGAACGTGTTCGGTTACGTGGCCAGGAACGGGTCGCCGGCGTCCGACCCGGTGGCGTGGATCGCGTACAACGTGGGCCACTCGCTGCAGGGCATACTGGTCGCGCTAGCCGTCACGTGCAACTGTCAGGTGCTAAAGATCTATACGCGATCGTTCGCCCGGCGGCGGCGTCGACGGCCGCGCAACGGAAGCGCTGCGGCGCTGTTCGACAAACGCGACAATGACATCAGCGACACGACGTACCTGCAGAACCTCACGTGGGACCCCGTCCCGCTGCCAGTCTAGAACGTCACGGCGGATAGCGACGCGGACGAACACAAGACTACAACAACTATCATCCGGCCACGACCGCGTCCGTCTCCGCCGCGGTCGCGCGTCACCCGATGCGTGGACAGACATGGACGGGCGTGGTGGTGGAAGGAGGGGCCCTACAGCGACACGAGTCACGACGCATATTACACCCATATTATATGTATTATTATTATTATTATTATTATGTATTCATGTATTACCCAACAACCGCCACCAATCGACCGTCCACCAGACCCACGCACGATCCCCCCGCCGCTTGATCAAGCTTATAATATCTTTGCACACGGCCACACGTCCATCGGAAATTCGGGCAATTCGAAATAATTTTTTGTGTGTGAGAGTGTATGTATATGTGTGATATCGCCGTCGTAATATTATTAAAATGTAAAATATTATTATATTATAGTACGTATCATGGTTTACTACCGTTGTGTCAATGTTTTAGTAGATGCATCATAATATATAAGGTTATACGTGCGTTTATAAAGATTTTTAATTTAGGTCCCGAATGTTTGTTGACGACAAACACATTTAAATTAAAAAAAAAAAAAAAAACCATATGTTCACAATATGGTGTATAGAATATTAAAACTATATAGGTAATTTAGTAGGTTCATCACAGCTAATTTAAGATATTATTAATTAATAATACATCGACCATTTACGCACCTATTGAAAATGAAAACTACAATACGTATATACGTAGAACATTCAACATTATTGTTTCGCGCATTGTCCACACATGTATTAAATGTACATAAATAATGTCATGAAATGTGAAAGCAAAACCCAATGTGTAGATTCTTGTAAATCATAAATGATCATCAAAGCTATCAAATCGTCGTATAAGTATGACGTACTTAGGGTTACTACTAAGTAAAGCGTTTCGATTTTCGATATAAAAAGTTAAAGTCATCGACACCGATGCCTCAGATTTATGTCACGGTATTATTATGTTATAATACTATAATATTATCGCAACCAGTAATAATGTCAGCGATTCGACTAATATCGACATTGCTCGCGATTGAGATGCATGATCAATAATCATTTGCTATATGATATCACTAAACCTTTTGCAGGTTGCCGACTATGTATAGTGTATACAAATAAAGTGCGTTAAACGCACATTCTAATTAAGTTGTATTTGTTTTACTTCAGCCGAATAATATCTCCGTTATGATTTTATGAATAAGCCCTGCTAACCGTGTTTTTAGATTTTACAATGGCTTGCGTATATATATATATTGTAATAGTATACTATAATATACTATTTGTAGGTATTTTTATAATATCACCTAACAAGTCACTATTGTATCATTGTTATTACTTCCATAATACAACTACTAAGCGTATATGTACCTAACTGTCCAAGGCCGCCTTAAAGTTTTTCGGCACCAGGGACAAATTAATTTTGAGGCCTCTAAATCATCAAAACACGATATGATAAAAAAAAAAATCATAGAGATTTGCCAAATATTAGAAAATTTGACCAACCAAGGTCGTTCAAACTCACGATATCGGTTTTAATGTAACTCTTAGTATTCAGTATTTAAATAATAACTATAATAGCGCCTGACTCTGATATGATACTTGAAATAATATTACACATTATTTTATCATGAATATTCGCATTCCGGCACAACAATAATAAATGGCAATTATTATCATTTAAGATAATTTAAAATCATTTAAGATAATTTAAAACATAACCTGTTTAATGCTTATGTATCTAATACAATTATTACAAACTATAGAAACGAAATAAAACTATTTTATTGAAATTGCATAAAGAAAGAAGATTTTAGCAATGATGGGCCTTAGTGGTTAACGCCTAATAATTCTAATCATTAATTTTATTATCTGACTAACACACCAGTCCATCTGGAATTTTTAGGAAGCCTTTAAAAATTGTGCTTGGATGAGGCCAGGGGCAAAATGGTCCTGTTGCCCTCTCCCCTTTAAGCAGTCCTGCATCTAAATTATCATAAGTAATATATGACGTAATAGGTACCTTTATGATATTATGATAATAAACCTATAATTATTATCACATATTACGAACTTTTTTTGCTATTATATTATTGTCTTCATCTTAAACAATGACACGATATATGTACGAAATACGAATAACGAGTATCAGATTTAATTTTAAAACTATGATATAATGTCGATGATAATCATGTACAAATTACTTGAAAGTTTAAATGGATAATGTTGATATTGTATTTTATATATTCAGTACACAACAGGCGCACATTAGAGAATTTTTAATCTCACGATTTTATTACCATTTTAATCAACTCAAATGGTTCGAAGTACAAAACTTTAGGCATGACGAAAGTTATATTTATGATTGTAATACGAACGATGTGATTATTTTATAGTTTGAAATACAGTTTTAAGTTTCTATATTTTTAATTTCGAGTTAAAAGATTTAAGTTATTTGTTATAAAAGTAATGTAAATACCGGCCATTTAATAAAGTGTGTAAAATAATACATATTTTATGACATTTAAGTAAATATTTAATATTCTAAAAATTAAAAATTGAATATAATATTAAACAATTTTTTTTCCTAAAATAATCAATCCGTGGGAAAAATGCTTTTATTTTGCTCTCCCAAATTATACTTACTAATTTGTCTACATTCTCTTGTCATTCTTCATACGAGTTATAAACAGTTTAAATAAAATCATTTGGATCACAAAGTTAATATAAAAATATAACTTAATTAACCCCAATAAGTTTATAAATGAATCTACGTGACTATCATTCTAAAATTGTATCTATAATGGAAAATGTCAATAGATTTGAGAAAGGTCACGGGTAAGAGTAAATTAACCAAAAAGAGTATATCGCACAAATACAATTTTGTATTATCAATTACATTATCATAATAATTGAATGCGTATTAACAGTTTTTTAGTTATAGGCTAAATTATTGTTTTTCGTTAAATATAAATTATAAATATAATATATCATATATAATTGTTAATAAATGTTTTTTTTTTCAAAAACATTAAATTACTAATATACTTATTATATTTTATTATATAATATTATATTGTAACACGTTAAGATTTATTATAATAAGTAGAGATATCGTTATTATATTATAACAATAATGTTAATGTAACCATTTGTGATTATCTATATAAAACATTTTTGAGTTTTTAAAAATGATTCACTTTAGTGCTGTATTTTACCTATTAAAACCATATTAATTATGTATGTCTATAAAAGTTTTAAATTATATTATTTAGCATTTATTTATTGCTCTTTTGAAGTAGTCCTAAAGTCATTAACTATAGGCGAGCTATGCGGAGCTTAACTCCTTTATGATTCTAGCTATCTCTGGAATTTATACCATATCCTCAGTCCTTACAAAAACAATGCGATATTTTAGAATGACGATATTTTTGAAAAACAAAAAATTGCTTCAACTTTCAAGATAAAGAGTATTTTTTTGATAACAAATTTGATTAAAATTCAAACTACTTATCAATAGTTACAAAACTAACAAAAAGCTAAAAATTAGAATATTTACTCAACGCCTACTTTTTTAACAAAATCGATTTTGTTTTTTTGTTTCAAATTTTTCATTTAAAATAATATATCCGTAGAGACTTTAAATATTTATATATTTTTATTTATTCATTATTAAATTCACGGTTTAGTAGCCCAATGGTAAACAATAACAATAATATTATTAACAAATATATCTAAAATGAACACCAAGAAAGAAAGCATGAGTATAAACAAAATCAGAATTTTTATAATAAATGTATAATATTAAAAAGGTGGAAAAATGGTAACCTACTACTGTGCTATACATGTATATGAGTCGTGCAAAATATGTGGCATTGTGGTCACTACTCACTGCTGTAATGAATGTGTTAAATTTGGATTCAATGATACAAAATCGTTGTACACGAAAAACGATTCTGTGCGTAGACAGTCTGTCAGCCTATATTACTAAGTATATTTAATGATATTATTTATTGCTAATATTTGTAATTTATTTTACTATTAGTAATATTAATATAATAGATTGAATTAATTGTTGACAAAAATATTGAATTTTAAGATGTCACTATATGCATAAACTTTAATAATACTTTAAAAGTTCCAAGTACACACAAATAATATTACTAAGTTACAACAAAATAACTAAAATCCCTATTATTTGTTAAAATATCTAATTTCGTCCAAATTTGAACTTAAAATAACTAAAAAAAACTGTGTTTATATATTTATTAGATTTTTTGGTTATAGTACAAACTATTTATGAGAAACCTTGTTTTACAATCCTTAGCTATATACATTGAACATTTTATAATTTTTATGATTTTGATGATATTTGTCAAAATTTGAACTTAAAATGCTTATAAAAAAATAATCATATGTATCTTTAATATTTTTACACTGCTATTATAAAAACTTACGAGGAACCTTGTATTAAACTTTCATATATAAGATATAAAAAAAACATTTTAAGAATTTCTAATTCAAATTGGTTTGCTAATTTTTGTGATTTTGACGATTTTTTTTAAAATTCTAGTTTTAAACGCTTATAAAAAATTATTGTAACAATATATTTTTGATACTTTTTAATTAGTATATGAACAAGTTTAGAGGAACCTTATATAACATTTTCAAACATTTTGGCTAAACAGAAAAAATGTCATTATATTTTAAATCTTTTAAAGCTATTTATATGCATAAGAAATGTTCGGTTAATTTTTTTTATTTAATTATAATTGTCAATAAATATTTTTTTGGTAGGTCAAAAAACTTGAAAATGTAATATAAAGTTTTTCATAACTCAAAAGTTCAAATTTTAACAAAATTCATCATAATATCTAACGTTTGCAAATTATTTTGTAGTTGAAAATTTATAAAATGTTCAATTTTTATAGCTAAGGATTGAAAATTTAAAATAAAGTTTCTAATAAGCAGTTAATAGTGTAACCAACAAAATATATTTACATGATTGTTTTTTGTAGAAATTGTAAGTCGAAATTTAAATTAAATTAGATATTAAACAGAGACTAGTTAGTTATTTCGTTGTAATTTAAAAATATTATTCCCGAGTTGAAAATTTTATTTTATTATTATATTTTATATGTATACATGTGACATTTTCAAATGCCACCCTAGGTGGCTGCCTACTGCATTAGGCCGGCCCTGTATCCATTACTGTAATCCACTTGAGACCTACTGTACAGCAGAGCGGTACCTATTTGCCAACCATTTTTTTGCTACTTTAAATGAATTTGCCTGTAGACACCCACGTTGTCCTCTCAATTTTTTTTCATTTATTTAATATTAGTTAATATTTGTAAAAACATTTTTTAAATTTTGACCAGTTTTTTCTGGATGACCTCTAAATAATTGTTTATAATTAACTAAATTCGGTTAATAATTGTTTGGGCTTAAGAATCAGGTTAAAATGCGGTCTCCGGTTTATACTATTACAGCGTACAGCATTTATTTAGGTTTTTTTTTTTATATAATAGGTATATATTGTGTTTTTTTTTTTTTTTTT
>JACXSJ010002217.1:0-52201 GCA_014851325.1 Pentalonia nigronervosa | reverse complement strand
TCGAACCTTTTTCTGCCCATATATGAGGTGGAAACATTGATTCCTCTGATATATATGTATCTACTAAATCATAAATTACGACTTTGAAATTACAAACTTATTTTGATACATGATAATATGTTTAAAAATGTTTAGAACCACTTGTGTATTTATTACCTGGCTATTAGAAGATTACTAGTACTAGACCCTATTCAATACAATAAAATTTTGGGGTACGCCGGGAGGCAACTCGTATGTAGTCGGGAGGCAATTCGTATAAAAATTATTGACCTTTTTGACTTCGGGAGGCAACTAGTGTGCGCCCGCAAAATCATAAGTGCTTACAAATTACGTTTAAATACGAACCCCCTCTACGACATTGTACGTATATCGTATCTATTAGCTCACGTAAGCAGTTTCAGAACATGTTACACCACGGCACGACGCGTCAATATCAAATATTAATAAAACGAAAATAAATTTTCCATCGTCTTATGCAACAATCGACGACGACCAAAACATGTGTTCGTCAAAATTTTTATCTTATATTCTAAACATATTATTTATTATTTTTATTATTGTTGAAAACAAAAAAAAAGTAGACAATGATTTAATTTGAAATGCAATTTGTTATTATAATAATATTAATATTAATTTTTATTTTTCCTATTTTTCAAGTGTAAGCAGTGCTTACAATGCTTACATGCATGCTACGCCCCTAGACCTAAATAATGTGATGGTCTTTAGAAAAAAAAAACTAGTCCGAAATCCTAAAGCGGGCCCGTCTATGTGAACGATGAACGCTGTTATCACGCTAGCTACTAATAAACGTCGTCGTCTGGGAAATAATAGCGTTTTTCTATGACGGTTTGAACAAACTGCAGAAACGAAGCTATTACAAAAATGTCACTGGAGATTAAAGACTTGCAGGATGAGGATTTACTGGCCAAGGGCGATGGGATGCTGGGTGGAACACGGACTGCGGGCAAGCCATCGCGGAGCAAGACATGGAGGACGGTGTCCGCCGTGTGGAAAACGGTCAGACAACCGCACAATTATCCTGTGTGGCGGATCCAGAAAGCCGAATGACGGACCCGCAGCCCCCGTCCATCACCCTCGGGCGAGTGACAGTCGGGCAATGACAACGGAATGAAGGGAGCATCGGTACGTGGGAAAGAGCAGTACAACCAAACGGCATTCGGCGGTAAGTCACTCGCACACACACGAGTTTCCGGCCACCCGCGGCGCGACGGGAATACGGTTGCCGGCGTCGCGCGCTCGCGGCAGCCGACACGCGAGACCCGCCTGGCGGTTCGGCGCGTGTCCCTACTGCTTCGGTCGCGTGCGGAGAGACGGACGGCTAGACGACACGGCGGACGGTGGCTGTACCGAAACGTCGACGACCACGCAGTGTAAGACGGCGACGACGGTGACCGCAGAGCACGGCGGACGAGCAACCGAGCTATACGAGCTAGAAACCGGACGCGGCAGACGGGAGCCCAGGGCGAAAATTACGAAGATTGTCATTAGGACCGCAGTGCTTTGCGGCGCGATCCACAGATTCTCTACCCTTTTCGCCTGGCGGTGATCCCATGGCCGCGGCCGCCGGTTCCGCAGCATCGATATGGCCGTTCAGTGCTCGGGTCACAGTCGTCTTTAGCACCAGCGCATCGTCGTAGCGCGTCCAGCCACTGTGTTGTCGCCTCGTCAACCTACTCGTCACGATCGGGCCTCGCCCTAACGGTCGTCGTTAGCGAGCAAACGCGCCGGCCACTGCACTCGTCCACCCGCGAGACCGGCCGTGAAAACGTGTGTGTAGAGGTGACCAGTAGCCTTTAATACCGAATAGCACGACGCTATAATACCATGCCATCACGTACCACCACCCCCTCGCTATTTTGTGTCACAGCCGATTGTTTTTTTTAATATATATAGTATTGTTACTTTTTTTTTTTTGTGCCACATTGAGCAATTTTCCGTATTTTCTAGATTCTTTAACACTTTTTTTGTTTCAAAAGTTTCTTTTTGGTCAAATGAACAAAAAAATATGAACTATTTTAATACCAATAATACACCTAAAATATTTATATGTTTTGATTATTTCAAGACTGATTAAACTAAAATATTAATAATATTAAAAAAAAAAAATAACTTTGAACTAATGAACTATTTCTAATATTTACTGCCATTTGAATTACCCATGTGTTATACACTTTACAATATAATCAAATTTATAATGACAGTTATTTAACATCCATACCCAAATGGAGCTATGATTTTTTATTATTAAAATAATGTATTGTATGTGTTAGGTAAATCATTGGCATAAAAATACAAGTAGGCAAAAAGCAAAATAAAACGTTTTATTTTTTTTATTGATGACATTTTAATGTACCTCCTAATTTAAAAGAAAACTACAGAATTGTGTTTTATTCTTTACTGTCAAGTTGATTAAAATAAATGTATCATATCAATAAACACAAATTCAACAACATAACAAAGTAGCCTTTTATTCATTTAAACAGAACTACTTACCACGATTTTAAGGTATTAAAATATCATACATTTAAGCATAATCTTTCATATTATCATTGAAACATTTGAACTCCTATATATAAGTTTCTATTGAACTACCGATGTTCAAAGTTTTTGATTTGTAGATTGAAATAACACCTTTTGATAATCTTTGACAGCATCAGTGCAATTCAACGGTGTTCCCTTGTTATTGGCTAGACAATCCAATATAACGTTTTCTTTTTCTATTGTAGTTTTAGACATTCTAATATAGCAAAACAGGCCTTAGAGATTAAACAAAAACGTATGGAAAAATTAGTTTTAATCCAGTATTGTCAAACACGTTGAAATTGAACCTTTATGATGTTAGATTGATTATATAGAAATCGATGTCCATTTAGATAATATCTCAACAGATTGAGTCACCACAAGTGCAACTATAGCACAAAAGTTGCCAATTATTATATAAATTATAGACAGCCAATGATCAATGATAAATTTTCTCATCAAGTACCTCAAACCACTCCAAGTAATAACAGCATTGTTTTGCAGTGAAAAGCATTCTCCGGTGTCAATGGTCAGACCACTATTAAATAAAATAATTCAAAAACATTTATCAATACTTGATATTGATTATGAATTTGAAATAAATTTCAAGCAAACATTAATATCAAAAATTAAAGACCGCTTTACTCTCGAATATACTTCATTCAACATTGTAAGCGTAAGCCAAATATCATCTCTTCTCGATCCAAGGTATAAAGATTTAGACCACGAGGCAATTGAGTTAAGAGATAAAATTCGTTCAGAGTTGCAAAATATACTAGAAACTTCACATCCATTTGTTCCAACGACTGAAAATCCAAAGACTTCATATGAAAGTGCCATGGAGTTTCTCTACGATGATTAAATAATTAACATAAATGATCTAAAAGTGCAATTACAAAGTTATCTAGCTGAACCGCAGCTTAGATTTGACTTAAATTCTTTTGAGTGGTGGAATACAAGAACAACGAAGTATCCAATCATAGTCGACTGTGTAAAAAAATACTTAGCAATACCAGCGACATCTGTTAGTTCTGAAAGATGTTTTTCAACTATTGACAATATCGTTACACCAAAAAGGAACTGTTTGTTCACAGAAAATGTAAACGTGTTAGTTTTTCTGTATCAAAACAAAAATTTAATTGATTAAAATATTTATTAACTTACGTTTAAAAATTAATACAAACTTATATTATAATTTAGAACACATTTTGTTGTTAGATTGTCAATTATTTAAAATGTATTATATCATATATCATTATATTCATTATATCATATTTAAAACAGCAGCCAAACCAAGGTAATATTTAATACAAAAAAAAAAAAAATAAAAGTTATTATTGTTTATATTGTATTTTATTGCCTTTATCAGATTTATAATTCTTATAATAAAGTTAATTTCTACTACTTACCAAGTCTGTATTAATATATTATGAATAGGACTCGGATTTATATGTGTTAAAAAAATCAAAATATGTAAATATATATGTAATAATAAATCACTTTATATGTGATTAAAAAATGAAAATATGGAATACAAAAAAATTACAAAAAAATATAAAACATTGTTTTAAAAATGACATTATTATCTAATTTACTTATTTGACTACTATTGTTCATCTTGATCTTGATCTTGAAAGCAATGAGATACCATATACATGCTCAAATTCTCAAAGTTAAATGATCTACGATTTGGTCGTAACACATTACTGACTCGCTGTCAGTACTTCAAACGCAAACACGTCTTAATAAATCGTTATCTATCATTTATCGAGGTCACAAATGTCGAATATAATATTATATCGACCGTAGATTACGGTCGATTAGTTCAATAATTGGTATTATTTTGTTTACGTACTTTTTGAAACATGGGAAATCATATACATCGTATACAACTATTAATAAATTGTAAATTTTCGAAATATGTAGAGAAAAATGGAATTATTAAGAAATATGTAAAAATATGTACTTATGACAAAATGTGTAAAAATATGTAAAATAAAATATAGTTAATTACAATGGAAATCCCTTGAAACGAATTTATCACTTACCTAAATTAATTTATCAAGTCACAGTAAAAATATGATTTACATATAAATCTGAGCCCTAATTATGAAGTATCCGTGTTATTAAATACACGTGTATTTCAAAATACCGAAAATCCGTGTATTATTAAATACACGGGTTATTGGACTTATTACACGTGTTTCATAATTGCACGTATATCCGTATATTTAAGTACGCGTGAAATAGTAAGCCCTACAGTATACTTATACAATATACACACAATGACGTTTTCAAATGCATTTTTTTTTGGAAAAAATTATTATTATTATTATTATTTTAGACCGTCTTGCTCGGAATCGTGTATTTCGTATACAATGATTTTATATAATTGAATTCAAATTTAACACATCCATTACAGTCACCCACTCAACACCTACAACTATGGAGCGGTACCCACAGTTTGAATGTAATAATTTTTCTGTAAATTTTTTTTTAAATTGAAGATATTCATAGTCTTGCCCTGCACGACCTTGCCGTTGTCAGTAATCAGTTTTCCGAATTTCTGATACTGTACATCTGTGCGGTACTGCGGTCGCATACACTCGCATGTTAACGTCATTGTGTACAGTCAACGAAATTGGAACGAATGAAAAACTCACTTTAATCTCAATAAAAAAAAATATATATATATATTAATTATATTAATTAATTTTTTTTTTATTATTAAAATAATTATAATTATATTATTATTTATAATAATTATATATATAATTAAATAACCGAAAATCGGATCAACGCTGTGGTTCAGCGCAAATTGTAACACCATTAATACTAGGAACCCATGTAGTATCGCCGCTATGACTATAGTTACGACCGTACATAATACATTTACGTATACACATGCACATACAATTATGTTTATAATATTATCGATAACGACAACCACGGCGCAGCGAAGCGAACAGCTCTTCCGCATAGGACCCTGGTACCACAAACGCGGTTTTCGCTCCGTCAAACGTCGATCCGCGGTCACTTGACTTCGCGGTCCCTTTGTCGCTTTGCCGCCCGCCGCGAACGCCTACGCAGTTCCCCGTCGATGTTCGACTGCGCGCCAGTGTCGACATTGACCGCTGTTATGAGTGTTACGACGTTTTTTTTCAACCAGAGCGCGCCAGGATGCACAAAAAAGCCAAGTTAACTGTTTGTTTATGTGATATAATAATTAATAGTACCATTTTTTTTTTTTTTTTGTAATGGAGTGTTGGTATAATATAGAGCAGCAAATTCATAGGCGCAACTAGACCTACATTTTAGAGGGTGCTAAATGTTATGTATACCTATCTCACTAACCCGAGTGTTTTTACAAAATAAATAATTGTCTCGTTATGATAATAAAATATTTATATACCTAATATTTTACAGCATAATATAATTATGATTGTATAATTTAAAGTAATTTCAAAACTATTTTCCTTGTTTTTGTGCTGTACTTATTTAACACTGATTCTGCTTTTATGTTGTTTACAATTTCCCTTTAAATATTTAAAATAAACCTCAACCAATTATTAATTCGTTGCATACTTTGAAAACTGCGTGAACGTGTTACATAATTTATTAGAATTGTAACTGCAATTTAAACTAACTTGTTAAAGTTAGGAAGATCCTCTTTTTGAATAGTTTTTTTTTATAATAAAAACGTTAAATAAAAAATAAAATCCTATATAAACAAAGAACCTGCCGTTTTCTCGCACTATTTTTGGCGTTTTTAAGTTACGTCTTCGGTAAACAGAAAGTAAAAATAGTATAATTGCGCCAGAAATTTTTCGATTTCTAAAATGGGTATAATAAATTGCGCCCAGATTATCTATGTATGTGACTTTAAATTCATCGATATCTATTTTAAACACCGTTATACATTTATTGGTGTAAAAGCCGACCGTATTGTGCATTTGTACCCAAGTCGTATGTGTAAAACATTCCACACGCGCAACATATCAAATCCACGTACCGGATTATTCCTAGTTTATTTAAAATTAATATTAGATCAAATTTACATTTTATCGATTTTTAGAGGAAAATAACATAAACTGTGTTCTAGCTAAGAGTTTTTTTGTATGTTTGTTTTAATATTGGTTAAATTAATTATACAATTTTTCGAGTAGGTATACTTATCTAAATACAATATATTATATATATCTATGTAACAACACGTCATAAAATAAAAATATAAAAAAACTTCGCTCTACCAATTCTATTGTATGTACATAAATTCGATATAATATTATATAAAAATTATAATAAACTGAAATAAGAATCCGCTACGTAGATTTGTTATTTTACGCGTGTGTAAGACAAATAGACAACATGACAAAGCATGTATTTTGTTATATAAGACAAGACAACTTACGGATAAATAATCAATTAAAATTATCAACGTTTTAAAAATATGTAAACACACAAAAAAAACACCATTGCACAGTCAATACATTCATCGCTCCGCTCAAACTCTAAAAAACAACCAGACAGAAACTGAGATGTTGCTGCAGCACGTAACCAGATATTTTTCCATAAGGAGGCAAACATTTTTTTGACCCTTTCTGCTTTTTGTACCTCATATTTACCCCTCTCCTTAACATAATATCTATAAAAAAAAATTTAACGATGTATTGTCTGTATTGGTTAATTAGTTTTAATTTTTATAATATGGAAAATTAGGAACTAATTGGGAAGTTACTATTATAATTAGTAAAATAAAATGTAGATAAATAAGACTTGGGTGGATAATAAAATGTATTTGAAATACTATGTATTATTATCGTGCTTAACTTCCTGAAATAATTCCAGTATCTGTTTTAAACTGGCAAGCACGTAGTTGGGATGGGAGAGGCTGGGTCCATCATAAATTTACTCTGGCCTTGGGCCTGCATGCTCACTTTTTTAACCCCACCTCCAAACTATGTATCGAAGAAAAAATTTTCTTAATGAATAAAAATTGCAAGTACAATATTATTATATTATTTACAATAAAAATTATTTCATCAAAATATCAAATGCGTTTACAGAAATACAACCAGAGAATCCCCACCATAGAAATATATTTTTAATTACGTGCCTGTGAACCGGTTAGTTTTGTACTTATCTACAAGTCTACAACAACATTACAACTGCAGTAGACAAATTTGCATTTTTATTTTTCATAAGCCATCCACGTCCCACGACATATTGATAAAATTTTATCTACACGTGAAACCACAGATTATACGAAAATATTAAATAATATTGAAAAATAAATGGTTATAACAAATTTTATAAATAATCTAATATTACATCATTATTTTTCTGTGATTATATGAAACCACCGTACGACCATACCACCACAGAACAATACGTTATCAACAACAACAGTTTCGCAACTGTTATCTTCGGATGCAGATTTTAAATCGTACCAAAAAAAGTCTACTGTATCTAAGTTCCTCACTTGTTGATCAATACTCAACTATTAAAGTGTCAAACCTCAGACCGTCCGGTGAAACAACCATGGCCACGAAACACTTGTCCAAAGGTAAGTGTGATGTTACGTCTAGTCTTGATTGTTGAACTAAACTTGGCGTTTTACACTCGTCTTCCAGGTTCCGTCGAACCGCCAAAAGTGCCGGGCTCGTTGCGCTTCTACTCGATGCGATTCTGTCCGTACGCTCAGAGGGTTCAGCTGGTGTTGAACGCCAAAGGCATATCGTAAGTAGTCCACCATTTCGTTTCCCATCCCGCGATCTTTTATGATAATTCCTTGCATTGCATTTGATCAGGCATGACACGGTGTTCATTGATCTGTCAGAGAAACCCGAATGGTACTTGACAATCTTCCCGGCTGGCAAGGTTCCAGCTTTGATTTATGATGATAAATTCCTCTCAGAAAGCCTGTTGCTGGCAGATTTCCTTGATGAGCAATACCCTGAACCACCTTTACAGAATAGCAAACCCATACAGAAAGCTTTGGATAAGCTCGTTATAGAGTCTTTTGGAAAAGTAAGCGCATATAATTTAGTCTTCATTTAACTAGAAACTTTTAACACTGTCTAGAGCGCCAGGCGCTTGGATCGGTACTAAAGCTGGGCATGTGGTCATACATTAGAGAACCGGGTACTTGGATAATGAATATTGGGTAACCGTCAACCGGCCGCTCGGTCACAAAGTTGAATACCAGGTGTCTAGTTCTGAGGTACGGAACAAGGTGCTATGAAAGAATGAAATACAAATACAGTAGTTAACAAGTTTTTTATTTTAGTCAGTGGCGCAACTAGTAGGTAAGTTAACAAAGTGAAACTTTGGGGTCCCCTAATGAAGTTAGTAGTTGCTCAAAAGACAAACCATAAAATTTAATTTTTATTTTATTATAAACATAATAGTATAACTTAAAAGAAAATAGTTATATTGGTGAGTCATGGCTGATGGGTGGCAGACTGTTACTTTTTATAGTTATTCTTATTATCTACATATTAATATTAGTTCGACCCATTCAATATTTTTGTTATTAATTAATTTACCAATGACCATTGTATAGTGTTTAATATAGCTAATACCTAATTAAATTACCAGAGTTAAATTATTTTAATAATGATGAATGGAAAATAGTTACTCATCGACCGTCATTATTACTTATTAAAGTATTAATTATCATGGCCTCAAGTGATTTATACGAAAGAAAATTAAAAAAAACAAAAACAAGTTAATAAAAACAGAGGTAGTCTTGATAGTTTTCTAAAAAAAAAATATTGAATTTATAAATGAGTCCATAGTTGTAAGAGTTTTATATTTATGCTTATAATGTTTAATTTAATGCCTACATCCTACACGTATACATTTCTAATTTCTGAAAAAAAGTGGTGTACGTTGGATTGTCTAAAATCATTTAGATTTTTGGGTAAGGGGTCTTATTTTATATTTTACTTAAGAGCCCCCAGTGTCTAGTCCACAGTGTGACCGAGCGCCCAGTTACTCAACATTTATCTAGGTGCCTGGTGCCTCATTATCGATCCCAGCAAACTTTTGATATGAAATAATAAACCAAATATATATATTTATTTTATACAGTGTCCCGTAAGGATTTACCCATTATGATATCTCCTGAAAGAATAGAAATATCACAATTCTGTTTATTTTTTTTAAAGATTCACAGGAACAAAGACTACAAATGTTTAATATTTTAACTTAATTTAATATTTTGGTAAAAAAAAAAGAATTTTTATTTAATTATTTCAAAAAAAAATTGAAGTTAACCATTTTATTTATTGAGTTCATTTTTTTGAACATTTTGACATTTCAACATTTTATTTTCATTAACCTCATGAATTTTAATAATTTTTTTAGTTTCAAGAATTATATTTTATTGAACAACAATAATTAAATTATTATATTATTATTTTACTTAAACATTAAATTTAATAAAATATGAAATATTTCTAGTCTTTGCTCCTGTGAGTCTTGTAAAAAAAAAAAATAGAATTAAAATACCTCCCATTATTTCAGAAGATATTGCAATGGGTAAATCCTCACAGGACACCCTAAATAATAGGAATGGTCAACATGAATATGGTCGCAAGCCAGGTGGATAAATTTAATGACATCAAGAGCCAAAATCTTTACAAATACATTTTATAATTTAAAAAATAAAATAAAATTCAAAATAATAATAAGTATATTTTGATTTTTGTTAATAAGATACAAGCCGCATGTTGACCACTTCTATATAGTTTCAAAAATGAATCATTGTTATTTGTTTGATTAACTTTTCTTAAATATAGTAATAAATGGTTTTATTATATATACTGTACACTTTAATGTTATAAATAAAGTATCTGCATTTATTAAACAAATAGTATTTGTTGTTTATTTTTTGAAGTTAATATAAATATTTACTTATTTTTAGGTTGGAACAGCATTTTATAAGTTGATGATGACCACAAAAGAAGTAGAAAAAACAAATTTTGATGAACTTGTCGCTAGTTTAATTCCCATTGAAACCGAACTAAGTGAAAGAGGATCAACATTTTTTGGAGGCAAGTAAATAAATACAAAATAATGTTCCATTGATTTTTGTAAATTAATGGAAACTATTTGAAAGTGTGTTAATTATTAATATCTATTCTGTTCAGTATGTTATTCAGACATTATTCATTTGTTTAATATGCTACATACTTAAATATTTAATTAACATTTGTAGATTTGTAGTTAACAGAATTATTTAGGATATCTGTACATTTACATCTAATTTTTTTTTTAAATATAAAAATAATTATTTCTATGCCTTTGTTGCTTTTTGAAATTGAATATAAAAATTAAACTGCTTACAAGTCTTATGAATAGATATTATTTTGATATCTTAATATGGTACTTTATGCATTGTTAGTTTATATCTTATATAGTATTATAGTGTAAGCCCTATGAAGATGGCATCTCATCTGCATGTGTTGTATCCATCTTACAAATGCATGACATAAACAATTTACGTTCACCTATTTTCATTTTTTTCAATTTCCATTACAAGCTTAAAATTACCTGCCTTTTTCCTTCATCAATTTTATAATATTCTAGTCATTTCTATTATTAACATAAGATAACATAACATTATCTGTGGTGTGTTTGAAGTAATTGTTAGATATTTTAATTTTAAAAAAAATGTAAAATATCACAATATTAAAAAATGTTCATAAAATTGTTTTAAAATTAAATTATTAAAAAAAAACATCTACTACATATAATATTGTTACTTATAAGTTCAATAATAAGCAAATTCATTATAGTAATATATCTGAGAACTGCTGAATGTATTTTTTATTACGCACTCTTACAGACTGATAATGCACGCAGGAGCTATATTCTTAATAGATATAATGAATTTGAAATATCTGCAAGGTATATTCCAAAGCCATTAATAACATATTGAACCTATACTTATTTATTATGTCAATTAATTAATTCATTATTTTTATTTTGATTATTAGGTAACAAGCCGAATATGGTTGACTACATGATATGGCCTTGGTTTGAGCGTTTAGATGCCATAAATCCTTATTCTCATGGAACGTTTGTTATTCCTTTTGATGAAAAGTTTCCCAAACTGGTGAGATTTGAGTTAATAATAAAATTATATTTATATATTTAAATTTTGCATTGTCTTATAATTTCCAGGCAATTTGGAAATCCTTAATGATTGTTGATTTGGCTGTAGCACCATACTACCTCACTCCAGAAAAACACGCGGAACATTTTACAAAAAGAAAGGCTGGATTACCTGCATATGATATTTAAAGCAATCCTCATTGACTACTTGAGGCTGAATATTGCATTTTTCAAAGTCAAATATTAATTTTTTATTTTTTATTTATGAGGTATCCAGGTTAAATAGTTATTTTAATTTTGAATAAAAAAATTATTTTGTAGCATTACATTTGCAAAAAGGTTACTCTTTTTAATATTACTTTAATATAATCAACTAACAACAAATGTGTTATACTAAATTTTAAGTTTGAAATGGCGCTTGTACTTTTATTATTTTTTTTTTATACAATTTGTGCTAAAGATAATTATTCACCTATGTTTAAAAAGTTATTATATTATATTCAAGCTATTCAATTAATTTTTTGATTTATTATGGTTAAATTGCCATTTAGCTAATCGAAGTGTTAAGTTTAAGCCTTTTCCTTATTAATAAATAAACTCATCTACTCATTAAGCTGGGTATGAGGATGTTTAGTTAGGTATGCCAAAATAAGTATACATTGTCACTTAAAGTTCTAATGAACTATTAAAAATCAACAATTACTGTATTAATGTATATTTACATTTGACAAGTGGCCCTATATGTTGAGTCTTATACCCCATATCCAAAATTATAAAATAAGTAATCATATGCTAGGACAACCAATTGGCTATCATAATATAAGTAGAAAACTTTATCTGGGAATACCTAGTACCTCAAAAAGAACCTTTATTAGGTTACTTCAAAAAACTTTTTTTTGTTTAAATTCTTACAGAGCAACTGCAAAATTACATAATATGACTTGTTTCCCTTTTCACTTTAAGAAATATTTATTATATTTTTCATTATAAATTATGAACCTTCAACCTCAGGTGACTGAAACACAAATTAATTAAATTTAAGATGTCTGTATTAATTGCTTTTTCTCTATAATCCACACAACACATGGGAACATTGTTGTTCAGCAGATTAATCTTTAGTTGTTAGCTTCAATATAAATGTGAAATAAAATTAGTGCCTATACATTGGATTTTTTATGATATTTTAATTGTTTTTCCATAAATGAGCATTTTTAAATTGTAATTTGTATTATTTTACACACTTGCATAAAAATTGATATACCTAGAAAAAAAAAACAGAAAATGTTCCTAATTACCAACTCAATACAGTACTTTAGATTTAATATTAATTTAAAAATAACAACACAATATTGGTTTTACTAAATGAATATTTGCTATGTTCAGTATGGTGGTGTGTCCGAAAGAAAAATCAAATTGACTGCTGAGTGCTGACATCCGTTTTAATAATTGATTTTAGTGAATAAATATAAAAACATCATAGACATAAATTTTAGTGTCCATGGCATGAGCACTTCGGATTAGGACAAGCTACCGAGAAAATCTTGTTGGGCTGATCATGAGTGTTAGGAGTTATTTTATTTTCAAATGATAATGAGAAATTAGTATAAACATAAGTAGAAAATATAATTGTATCTAATTATTAACCATACAGTACTACAGTAGCTGTAGTCGTGGCCAATAGCCTGTAATCAAATGTTGGAAATCCTAAAACTCGGCGAGACAATACCTTGCCTATCTGACGATGGACATGAACTATGAGAAGGCACAAAAGTATAGAACAGAAATTAATTAATTAATTTCATTTATTCTGTAGCATGATTGTATGAACAAGGAGCATATGGTATATTAAGTTTGGTCAATGATGTCAATTTACAGAAGGCAGAACAAATAACATAATTTATTTTGTCTATGGGAGAAGAGATGGTTTTTTATCTCTCAACTCTTATCAAATAAAATTTAGAGTTCGCACAATTCATTATTTGGTTAAATGGCCAATGGGTCTCCAAAAGTCTAAAGATTATAATTATTTGATTTTTGGCATATTAGAAAATAAAATATAATCATTAAGTTAACAAATCGATTAAATAAATACAATTGTAAAATAATTACAGTAAAAAAAACAATTGACTTAAGAATAAAAATAATATTCCATTATTTTCGGCATAGGTATTTATGTATTTGTGGTTAGGAAAATTTGAAAAATGATAACTGATAAGTTGACCCAACACAGCTATTATCCTTCAAAATCAAATCAGAGGTTTGAATGTCTAATTTTAAAAAAATTAAAGTGGTCCATGGATTTTCGAATTTATTTTGAAAATTGCTACTTGCAATTAAACGAATTTTAAAAAACCAAAATCATTTCAGCTTAATAGTTTTTAATCTCTACAGCAGCACTCTTTTACTATTTTGGTAAATAAGAATTATGTCATAGTTCATTTTTTTCCTGATTAAGTTCGATAATTTTAAGTTATTTTTTTTTTTAGTTAATCATCCATTGTAAGTATTAAAATCTGTATGCCAAAATGGGCGGATCATCTAGCACCACTCGAACACTAGAAATTGAGAATCCAAATGTGATCACTTTGTCAGACAAGGTTGTTGAGAGACTTCGAGGTCAAGAACAAGCAATAGCATCAGTTGACCAGGGTTCACACATTTTACCGACGTATGTACAACCATCGTCCCTACAAATACAGAAGGTTGTTCAGCAAGAGCTAGAAGCCAACGACAAGAGGTGGGAGCAGCGTTTTCACCATGTCAACAACAGTCAAAAAGCTCTGAACCGCAATATCGAAATAGAATACAAAAAAACATATGAAAACGTACAGAAATTGTTACCCATAATTAAAGATGGAGTACTGAGTGAAACTACAATAGAAAAAGAAAACGTTCTATTGGATTGTCTAGCCAATAACAAGGGAACTCCGTTGAATTGCACTGATGCTGTCAAAGATTATCAAAAAGTGTTATTTCAATCTACAAATCAAAAACTTTGAACATCGGTAGTTCAATAGAAACATATATAGGAGTTCAAATGTTTCAATGATAATATGAAAGATTATGCTTAAATGTATGATATTTTAATGCCTTAAAATCGTGGTAAGTAGTTCTGTTTAAATGAATAAAAGGCTACTTTGTTATGTTGTTGAATTTGTGTTTATTGATATGATACATTTATTTTAATGAACTTGACAGTAAAGAATAAAACACAATTCTGTAGTTTTCTTTTAAATTAGGAGGTACATTAAAATGTCATCAATAAAAAAAATAAAACGTTTTATTTTGCTTTTTGCCTACTTGTATTTTTATGCCAATGATTTACCTAACACATACAATACATTATTTTAATAATAAAAAATTATAGCTCCATTTGGGTATGGATGTTAAATAACTGTCATTATAAATTTGATTATATTGTAAAGTGTATAACACATGGGTAATTCAAATGGCAGTAAATATTAGAAATAGTTCATTAGTTCAAAGTTATTTTTTTTTTTAATATTATTAATATTTTAGTTTAATCAGTCTTGAAATAATCAAAACATATAAATATTTTAGATGTATTATTGGTATTAAAATAGTTCATATTTTTTTGTTCATTTGACCAAAATGAAACTTTTAAAACAAAAAAGTTATTTTATTTTCTACTAATCATCAGTAGAGGATTCATGGAAAGTCAACATTTGTTATTTGCAAGTGAATAAAAAAATTAGATTTGGACATATTTATATATTTTTATACTAAGTAAGTTTAAATCAATTATTAATAAACACTATGATTAATTAGTCATGTTTACTAAAATTAAAATAACCAGACTACAGATTTCTCAGACTGAATTACATACCTTAATTAAATATAACATTTTTTTTTACTTCTGAAATAAATTGTTTATTAAACCAATAGTTATAATTTATAACAGGTACACAATTGGTATTAGTAATAAAAAATTAACAATAAATACATATAATGAAAAAGGATTGTCGTAAAAAATTATCCAATGGATATTTTATTGGAATATTGTACCAATATATCAATATAAAATGACATATTATTTAAATTTAAAACAAAATTATTATAAGTTTATATTTTTGTGCATTTTGTTATTTAGTCGAGATAATTTGTTATACATATTATTTTTACACAAAAAAATCACCATTTACAGTTAACTAACTAATTTGTGTATCAATATTATAATTAAATGCAAGGTATTATTTGCATTTGATTATTTACATAACCCTGTAGATGATTGTTTTGCTATTTCTAGTAATTAAATGTAATAAATACAAAATAATGCATAACATTAAAACATATAGATATACATAGAGACAAGCAAATCTTGATGGAAGCCATAAAATAGTGTATGTGACCGAGTGTCTGAATGTATCTGAAAAAAATGTAAAATACTGATTAAACAATTTAAATTATGTTTAATCGGGTACTCTGAAGTGTGGTAAAAAGATAAATTACTATGTAGTAATACATAAATCATTTTATACATTAATCTGTATTATGAATTATACCATGGATATTAGATAATATATATTTTCAAGGTTGTTAGTTTTTTTGTTGTGACAAAGTATCTAATAAAATATTACAATAAGTGATGGGAATAATCAAAAAAAAAAAAAAAATTGGTAAGTCGAAATAGAAATAATCAAACGATAAGTAATAGTCTACTCTAAGTCTCCAAATAAAGATAATCAAAGAATAAAATGTAATAACACTAAAAACTGATTAATGAATATATAAATTGAATAATAATCTATTAGTGCGAAATACTGAAATTCTTTTTCAACACAACAGTCAAAACTATTGTGAAGCTAAATATTGTAATATACAATACAATATTTTATATAATGTGGAGGTTAGGATAAATCATTATTTTTTACTAATTACTAGCTTATACTTTATACTCTAACTTTATGCCATAAAATAAAGAATAAAGTATACATTCGCCTCTACATTTCATCATTTGAATGTTCACAAATAACTCGTTTAATTTTATTCAATTAATTTATCATTTGAATGTTTTTGATTAGTCGAGTAGTTTTAAAATTATCAAATTGACTCAATTATTTCATTTGATTATTTCCATCACTAATTACAATTTAAGCCTTACTATTATAATGCAAGTATTCATGCTTAATAAAATAAAACGATAATTTTAGAACAGCTAAATAAACCAAATTAATTGAAAAGAATTATTTTATGTCTCACCAATTGTTAATACACCATATCCAATATTTTTTGATCCCATTCTATATGAACAGGTTGGCACAATTATTTCACTGACTGAATTTGGTGGTTGCTGTCCAAACCTCCATTGAGCCCTGGACATTTCTTCAAAACTGTTACGTCCAAGCCTTTGCACATATGTTTGTTTTCTTTTTTTAATGTCACTAATAAAACTGAAAGAAGAGTGATCGTGAGCTGAGAATATGAATTCACTATTGAACTCATTTATAACCTGAAATAATATTGTAGTATTCTTAGAATTATCATTAAAATTTAGTTAGAAAAATAAAGTTATATGTAATTACTTTATCTGTAAATTTTGTCCATTTTGTTGTCAAAGGAATATGTGAAAACATAATTTTTACAGTATTTGTTCGATTTGTAGGACTGATGTTTGTTGGCATTGAATCTATCAATTGATTTACCTATATTTAAATTCAATAATAACAATAATAATAAAAAATACAAATACTATACGCATATTTTCAAAATATTCTTAATTATTGTATTGTACCATAATAAATTCTATTTTTTCATTTTCAAATATTCCAGGCAAACCGAAGTAAAGATGAAATCTATCAACTTTTTCTCGAATAACAATTTCTTCATCCCCACCAATGTCATTATCACCAGGAATAAAAATTACCTAAAAAATAATTAGGATTAATACAATTTTAAACATTAAGTGATTAAAATAAAATAATTACTTACATTTTTAGATGCAAGAGGAACTGTGTTTTTTAAAAAAAATATTTTACTAAATCTATGTAAATATCGTTCAAAAGTTTTTTGATCAGCTAATGATCCTTCATCCATTAAATCGCCCATAAATATAATATTATCTGGGTTCACGTGCTGCAACGCTCGACCATATGTATTGAATAAATATCGATCGCTATCCCAGCGTGTTAATATATTTTCTGTTTCTTCTCCTAATATTTGTGGGTCAGCAACTAGTAAGATGGTTTTGCAGAACTTCTCATTACCACAATATAATGTTGGCCATTTACTTGCATATAGTGAGTATACAAACCATTCATTGTAAATTATAGTAGAAGCGAGAAGTAATACCAAAAAGTAATTAATATATTCACTGAAAACACAAGACGAATAGAATATTAATAATTACTTATAATGAAACAAAAAATTGTCTTAATTATCATATTGTGTGATTTTCATATATTTATTTATAGTATTTTCCTATAAACTAAACATTTTTTATGCAGGATTTGTAAAAAATACATTGTTCATATTCGATTTTGTATGTTTACTGGTAATAATAAATTAGCAGGCAAGTAAGACATTTCAAATGTTCAGTTTTTTTATTAATTGATAGATTTTAACATTTTGTATTTTAAATTAGTAATAACTAGTTACCCGACTTGGCGTTTAGACTGTGTGTGTTATATACACTGCATTTAATATTTATTATATTTTTCATTTAAATAAAATAATATATGCGCATATTATATTATATTATATTATTACTCTAAGATAATTATACTATTTAGTTTTTAATCAAATAGTATTCAATCAGTATACATTCAATTGCACATAAACCAACATACTTTAATTTGTGTTTGATCAATTCAAAAACAGTCTTCAGTCTCGTTAAATAAAACAAATGGAACATTTTTTATAGTATTTAGATAATTGTAAATAAAAACACAAAATAATAAACATAGGTAGTTTTTGATGTACTGTTACAGATGAAATTTAAATGACAGTTGACAAAACTGAAATCGAAAAATATTTGGACGCATCGAATGAAAGCTGCAATGCGGTATTGATATTCAGTTATGGCTCATAAGTCATGTGTTATGACTTATTGTTCTCTACGAGTTTCATATTTTCAAAAGAAAAAAAAATAGAAATATAGAAGTTACTCATAACAGTCGTAACCACGCTCTTGCTGTCTTAGAATCTTAGATTATGTAACTACTAACTACTAACTATGCAAGTACAATACTATTATTATTATTTATTACTTTAATACATTACTGTGTAATTATTTATAATCACGATTTATCTTAGTTCGTGATTTACGTAACATTTTATATCTCAAACCATGTTTATAAAACTGATAATACCAGACGTTCAGACTGCAAATGAAAAACGATTTATATCACTGTAAAAAATAAACGCTTAATATCACTTTATAATGGAAGAAAATATATCCATTCGTCTTAGAATAAACAACAAATTGCATTACATATCACCACAGAACAGTATATCACTGGTCGCCGAATTTAAATATTTAAATATCCTATAATATCTTACTCATTGATTATTTATTCAAACTATGTTTAATTATGCATGGTATTAGTATATAATATCAAACTAAAAGCTTGAAATATTGTATTTAAACATATATTATATTCTTTTTCTACCTATATACTTCTAAACAAACACTATTTTTTTTTTTTATAACAATTACACAGCTTAGTATAATATAATGTTATTTAAATGCAATCATATTTGATACTTTATGATAATTAAGCACTTGGTTTTATTTATAGCATATTAAGAAAATAAAGTAAATACTACCCCCTTGATATAAACAATGAGTATCTTGCATTAAATTATTAATAAAATCTGTTCCTGATTTTGAGTAGGTACCTAGTTGATAAACTAAATGTATCTATTTTTATAACATAGTATAACGAATAGTAATAACATTAAACTATTTACTTAATAGTTATGTATATTGTAATAGCTTTAAACAGGTAAACATATAAGATTGTTAATTTAATGTTCATTATTCTCCTACATTTCTCCCTTATTATTAAGTACTCTACAAGTTAATTTATCAAACATAAATTTACAATAATACAATAAGACATTATTTAAATTTAAAATTATTTCAAAAAATCTTATTACATTAACATAATTTATTTTATTATAATTAAGGCTAGGGACTTCTACGAGTTTGTATGTTTTTTAATAATAATTTAAAACATTGCTAAATAGATAATATAGAAACAAAACAAAATCATGTGTGTAATGTGATTACTCTTACATTAATATAAATTACATTTAACCAATAAAAAAAATTTGTATTTGATCAATAAATGTACATAATTTAATGTAATTAATAATTAAATAAATTTTTTTGTTTTTTTTTTCTCCAATAATTTTGTTGCTAGACTATTGAAAAACGCAAATTCTTCCTTCAATTTTATGTTTTGGAAATGTATAATCATAAGACGTGAAAATGTAAGTATTAGTAACTTATTCTTTTCATTATACACCTATGTCGTATTTAGATGACAAATACAACAATACGAATTTATATTCAAAATATATAGTTCCATATTTTACATATTTGATCATTTTTCATATAAGTGCATATTTGATATAAAGGTTGAAGTCTTATAAAAAAAACATAGTTTTGAAAAGATTTCATGGACCTAAGATATAATTGATTATACATAGATAGTATCTATAATCAATGATATTATTTTGATGGTTTTATTTATATAACAATTAGTGTTTGTGTTATCGGATCAATTGCGTTATTACTATTGGTACATCGCACACGTGATTCCGATACTTAAAAAACAATTATATACCTAATATAAGTCGTTATAGGTACACAAGAACTTTTTAAAGGAAAAAAAATGTATTAAGTTTTAGATTTCAAACGGAGTAATGTATTTATTGATTTTACAATTGTGTGTTTGTTTTTATTTTTATATCTAGAGATACGTTTCTAGGAGAGAAAATGCTCTGATCATCAACTTTGATCAAAATTTCTTGTAAAAAATTGGATTTAGTTATTACTTCTGCAGAGATATAAATATTAAAAATTCCCAGTGGTTTATTTATCAAAATTATTATTAAAGAAATTGGATAAAAAAAAAATTAATTGGTTTAATTGATTTCAAATTAATTGCAACAATATTTTGACTAGTATAAACTAGAAAAAAAAACAATATATTATTATAATTTGTTTATTGTACAGAAAACTATTTTGAAATAATTCATTACATTTTTGAGACTCGTTCGTCACTGTCTTACCTAATATTCGTCAAAAGTATAACACTTCGTCTTATTTTCTGTTCGTATATTTGAAGTGTGCAATCTCTACATCATGAGTCCGACAATCGACGAGGAATTGCCTCTGCTGCAGGTCGATCGTTCCGTCATAGACACGTTGGATTTAGATGTGCGACCGATCACTCGTAAACTCGGCCATGCACAGACATTTAAGTCTATGCTCTGAACTGACCTTACAAGACGACGGTTGCATCAATGAAAAAAAAGAGTTTGTCAATCGACGAGGGATCGTCTCTGCTGCAAGTCGATCGTTCTGTCATAGACACGTTGGATTTGGCTGTGCGGCCGATTATATTTTTTAAACTCCACGATCAAGTCGTCGCCCAAGCTGAGCATTTATTCGCCGGTGCCTGCTGGCATCAAAAGATCAGCGCGTAAATCAGTGTGGCAGAGAACCAAATGATTTGTGTGAAAGCGCTTGGTAACTGTCGCACACAACACTTGTTTTTTTTTTATCCGTTGATATGGAGTAACATTAATTATTCGTACAGTTGTTGTCGTTATTATTATTGTCGAATAAACCATTGTATTTAAAATGACCTATTGTAATTTGTATTTGTTTTTTGGGAAATAATACTTTCTAGACATCGAGATGCCTGCTGCAGGACATTCACATCGATACTTAAACTATTTCGAGTCTTGCCGGAAAAACGTACTGAAACAGGTTTCGTCGATGAATTTTCATTATCAAGTATAGTACGAAATCCACTGTCGGACGGAGACGAGGAGTAGGCATATATACGCCCCAAATATTGTTATATATTTATATATAATATCAGTTGCACTTTTCGAGATTATTAGTACATTTCCTAAAGTTTTTTTTAATTACGTTCAATTCACACCACCGCAGTTATATCATATATATTTTTGTATATAACCTGTGCGTATGGTGGTGAATTTAAAATCAAAAAAATAGTCAATATAAAATAATACACTATAATAGTATAGCCCAGGGAATCAAAATTTAAAAAATATGAAAATCCATCAAACGTAAAATATTTTAAATTAAATATATTAATAAATTATATAAATAAATAATAAATAATTATATAAATTAATATTAATATATTGTATTATTGTTAATTATTTAGTGCCATGCCAGTACAGAAAAATAAAATATATTAAAATATTATTTACAAGATGAAAATCAAACAGTAATATTGATCAAATGTGGATAAAAAGTTTTAATTTACGTCATTATTAAAAAACATCGAAAAAAGAAATAATAAATGAAAAAATACGTATAAAAAATTAAAAACACAAGATAAAAGTTTCAAAATCGAATTCATCAATACTTGATTCAAATACTTTGTGTTAAGGAAGCTATGATGCTTTCTAGTAAGCCAAAAATGATGCATTTTCCTACAAATACACAGCACTATGTAAAAATGACGACGGTTGAACGATGGACGTATTAATACTCACAAAATGTGCCACATAGGTTTCTTCAGGTTTGCGTTTAGTGACAAAACGCTGAACATTAGCTCAACAATGTCAACGGAATTAGTCTAGGACAGATCAGTGGTTAAGTCGTCGTCATCTAATAACATCGAAGTTGCAGGCGATGTCGAGTCGCGTTCCCATCTCAGAATTTCGGACGAGTCGTGTCTTTTGGGGATGCTCTTGCCGTAGGACTTGCATTTGGTTTTGAGTTATTCAATGACGGCGATGGTGGCAGCAGCGGCGGCGGCAGCACACAAATCTCCGACAGTACAGTCTCTTCACCTTTTTTAGTGACGATTAGATTTTTTCAACTCTCCGGTCAGTTGGTAGCATGTCACCGACGAGTCGACGACTTCGGTCAAGTTTTCCGACCCCGGAATACCTGCTGCAGCAATTCCATTTTTCCGACGATTCGAAATGACGCGTCCCCGTAGTCGTTTTTTTCATCGCCGGTAAGTAACGGAGAGCGTTGTTTTGAGAAAACGGCGCCGATGGTCTCGAAGGCTCGGCCGATCTAGTCCTGCAGCACAAGGAGTAATCACCGAGTCTGGACTACGTCTTGGCAATGTCCGGTGGCCGTGCAATGTGGCCAGTCTTTGATTGGTCGGCCAAAAGTCGTGGTGGCCATCCTGTGGCTTTTTACTACGGTCGCTACCATGGTCATTTATTAGAAGCAGTGAGATATTATAACGAATTAGAGAAACAATATTAGCAGTTATGCTGTTATAATGTATACATAGATATACATAGTCGCTTATTTCCTGTTTCTATATGTTAGTTCTGCGATATAAACTCTCGTTGATTTCTTTTTAGCGAGCAGTCATAATATATTATATTATAATAATTTATATCGCGCTTAAACTGTTTTATTGGAATAAGTCGATATTATAACGAACTCGATCGTCGTTGCATAGCGCGAAGCATTGAGAGTGGTTCGAAAAAAGTTTTTATAAAATTAAAACTGCAAGCTTAAGCGAGGGCTCGATGTTGCATAGTATATTAATATGTATTGTTTCCGTATTGCAACTATTTGATATGGCAAATTTGCGTTCAGCAGAATCCATTTTATGTTTTAATTATATACTATACAGTGAATTGGCCTAAGATCAAATTTAAAGGTAAGATTGTAAAAATATTTCTGCTTGAATAAGTGATTGTATAATATGTAAAATATCTTAATTGTATGTATTTATATATACAACATATGCAGGGTGTAACAGAAAGAACTGACGAATAAAAATAAAAAATTGATAAAATTTAAACGTAATATGAAAATTATATTGGATAATAAATTATTTAATATTTACTCATGTCTAAAAATTTCCAAAAATAATATTTTGAAACAATTATAGTTCAAAATAATATACTCCAAAAAATATTCTTATTTAAAAAAAAAACTATATAAAATAAACCATTCAACTTAGAAAATTTTTTTTTACTATTAACATTTTTCTTATAATCAGTTTTACAAATTGGCTATTTTGAAGTTTTCCAAAAAAAAATTGAATTAGATTTAAAAATTTTTATTTTCAGTTTTAAAAAATAAAAATAAAAAATTGTATACTTTAAATATAGCGTACGTGTGTATACAATTAAAAAAAAAATAATATTGATTAGAACAAAAGCTATTTTATGAGTCAGTTCTTTTTGTTACAGAGTGTATTATGCATTTATAAATAATATATATTATAATATATTATATATATTATATTGAGTAAATGTCACTGTAATGGATATTAATATAATACTATTAATAGTTAATAACATAAATAATCATTCTCCAATATAATAATCATACCTACTTATTAATGTTAGCGATAGTTGTATATTTAGAATAATATATTATGTTTAACTTAATTATGCTTTGAATCATATGATCAAACGTAAGAATAAATACATACATATAACATTATTAAAAACCTCGAAATCTAATAATGGCTACAAAGTGGATCATGCTTCATAAAAACAATTTTGGAAGTTGGGGTGGGTAGAGCTTAGCCTCTCTTCCCAAATATGTTCACGATTACAACGTATAAAATAGTTATATTTTATTATCATATATCTGTAGTGCCTATTTAACACAGCATCAAGGTATACAGTCAAATTATCGCATAAATCTTACTTGTTTAATTAATACATGGTGAAATACCTATCTTCTTAGTATCTAACGACTAGTCCTCTCTTAACTTGTGCCATTGTCTGGTTTAGTGTTTAAAATCAATATTTTCAATATACCATTAAATTACTTTAAGTCAAAAAATAATATTTTGGTGCACAATTTATATTAATTAATATCAAAGCAAAAAATTTAAATATAACAATTTTGTAAATTGTATATGATAAAATGTATAAAATTATAAAATCATTTTATCTATACAAAATTACACCTATTGTATAATATTGAATTAAATAAAAAATGATAATATGTGTACTGCAGTGTATTGCGACTAATATGACATGTGACCATGTTATCCCTGCAAAATCAAATTAACCTATTCCCCGATCATAAACATAGTGCTACCATTTTGCATATATTTAAGCCTCATAATTTTTAGCTTGCACTTAACCATAAACACATTTTATACGTACTTTGAATCAGTGTACTCATAATCACATATAATAAAGGTAACTTTATGTATTTACTAAAATATATATTAATTATAGTAATGATAAAATTTAATAACATATTTTATGTTTTTATTAAAATTTTAAATTGAAAAAACGTTATTTGAGCATTTACTGATAAAATTGTTTTGATTAACTGTTGGATACCAACACATTTATAGATAGAACGTATCTATAACCGTGGGTATACTAACTAGATTAGATTTTTTAATCGATAAATACGTGACGTTAGGTCTTCAGCGTAAAGAAAATAAAATCTTCATATTTATAAAACCTTTCCTCACATAATAAATATATAATCAGTTAAATGCAATATGCGACTATAATATTTTAATTTTAATTTGAATAATATGACGACTAATCAAATGTATATAAATGTATAACAAAATTGAAATTCAAATAAATAAGTATTAAATTATTATATTTTATGTTTATCACATATATAAATATGATTTAAAAAAATCTCTACAATAAAATTACAATAGTAGGTTTCACAGACCGAAACTTTAATTTTAATAACAACCTAAATAGATTCAATAAGTTTAAATCGATTGTGTTGTGTCTTTGGTATAATATTAAAGAATTGTTTGTAGATTATTGGCCCTTTGCGGTAAAATATTTGAACCCAAAGGTAATTTTAATTTGGATCCATTTTTTCGCATAAAATAATCACTTTACCTTGTTCTAAAGCGAACAATGTGCTGTTGCACCTGAAATTGACCTGTATATATAAATAATTATTAATACAATACTTTAAAAACTAAATAAGCTAGTAAAAACTTACTTTTTACAGATTAATTACATAACTCTGTGGATTATAGTTTTGCTATTTCTGGTAATTAAATTTAAGAAATACAAAATAATGCATAACATTAAAACACAGATATACATAGAGACAAGCAAATATTGATGGAAGCCATAAAATAGTATATATGACCGAGTGTCTGAATGTATTTGAAAAAAATGTAAAATACTAATTAAACAATTTAAGTTATGTTTAATTAGATACTCTGAAGTGTGGTAAAAAGATAAACTACTATATAGTACTATACAAATCATTGTATACATTAAACTGTGAATATAACTATATAAGATAATAAATTTACAAGGTTTTACGCTCTTTTGTGTTGTAAAGTAGGTAACGTAATATTACAACGTAAACCTTACTATTATAATGTAAGTATACATACTTAATAAATTAAAATGATAATTTTAGAACAGTTTAAAATTAATAAACAAAATTAATGGAAAAGAATTATTTTATGATGTCTCACCAATTGTTAATACACCATATTCTATATTTTTTGATCCCATTCTATACGAAAAGGTTGGCACAATTATTTCACTGACTGAATTTGGTAGTTGCTGTTCAAACCTCCATTGAGCTCTGGACATTTCATTAAAACTGTTAGTCCAAGCCTTTGTACATATGTTTGTTTTCTTTTTTCAATGTCACTAAGAAAATTAAAAGAAGAGTGATCATGAGCTGAGAATATGAATTTACTATTGAACTCATTTATAAGCTAAAATAATATTGAAATATTCTTAGAACTATCATTGGAATTTAGTTAGAATAAAAATACTATACATAATTACTTTATCCGTACTTCATGTCCTAAAAAACCTTAAAATCGCACGTATTTATATTTTAAAGGATCACTAAATATGCTATTAAAATATATATGTAAATAAAAAAATTCAAAGTATCTAATTAGTCATTTTTATTTTAATATCTAGATAATATTTAAATAATTATAATTTGTATTATTTAATTGTTTTATAATTATCGGGAGTCATGTGTGATGTACCATAATATGTAACAACGTGAGTGTTTTGTAATGATAACACAAACACTAATTTTATATAAATAAAACCATCAAAATAATATATTAGGTCCGGGTAATTTATTTAAAATGGTATTTTTTTTATAAAACTTAAACCTTTATATCAAAAATGATCAAATATGTAAAATATGCGAATATAAATTTTGAATATGAATTATCATATTGTGATGAAATAAATTTCTATATTACTTAGCTATGTTTTGAATGGTTATTAAAAAACATACAAACTTCTAGATGTGCCTAGCTTTACTAATGAGTTATGACATATAAATAAGGCTGGGATTTCGATGCATTGCATTGTTTTCCAAAACTAGCTACTCGATGCTCGTTTTATGACATATGAGTCTCATGAATTTTTGAATCAGAATAAGAAGTTTTTATTTTGCATTTTTTAACAATTTTACATTTTAAGGTCATTTTTGGAGATTTTAATTTGAATTTATATTATACGATTTTTACATGGTTTTTATATAAATTTAACGTAATTTAAAGTATAGAGTAGTTTCTAGTATTAAATTATTAAATGTAATTTTAAACTGTATGGAAATAATTGTTTTTTCAGATTAAACAAGTTAAAAATGATTAGTTATATCTGTATAACTTTTTTACAGTCTTTTAAAAGTTATTTAATAATTTATCAATTATCATTTATACCAAAATTATTAAGAATAAAAAATTTTTTAGTGCATTATTACGAATATTTAGACCATAAAAGTATTTTTTTAAGGGCATGTTTTGGTTTTTTTAAGTTATTTTAATTTCAGCCCTAGTAATGATTATAATTTATTGTCCTTTAAGAGTACCATATTTTCAAAAAAAAAAAATAGAAATAATAGAAGTTTAACAGTAGTAACCATGGTCTTAAAATCTTAGATTATGTAACTATTAACTATGTAAGTACAATATTATTATTTTTTATTACTTTAATACTTTACTATGTAATTATTTATAATCACGATTTATCTTATGTTAATATTTATATATTTTATATCTCAAACCATGTATATAATACATTGTTATCACTTCTTATCAACTGTCAATAAAGATATCACAGGACCGTCTGGAAATCACCGTGATGGATAATGGATATCGAGTTGCGCGCGCGGAAGACGACGTATTTACCACTATATCGTAACCGCGAGGTGAATCTTGAATCTGTTACTGGATAGCGTCACATTGTGATCAAGTCCGGTTCGACCAATCGGAGGGCTCCACACCCTTAAAAGCGTGAAACATTTCGTACCGGTGTGGTGGCCACACCGGGTTGTCTGAGGGAAAAAAAACCGATAATAAATATAATGTATGGGATTCGGGGCCGCCCGGTGGATGGCAATTCGTTTCGTAGACCGTCGTGTGTCGTTTGGTCTTTGATTATATATCTTTATAATTTTACTGATTTCAACTTTTAGTCTAACGTGCACTTAGTCCGCGTTGGTTAATCTGTGTATCTGTGCATCGTGTAGACACTCGCTCGACTATGATTTCCGAATATTGACCCGTCGTCGAGTAGTTGTGAAAATATAATTTTTCTCTAAAGCTTTGGTCGACTTGCTGCCCGACCGACAACCGCAGCAGACATGCAACAGTATATACGGTACACAAGGAACTTGTTCCTGAGAGGCGTCTCTGTCATCTATTTGCAGGCGTTCGTCTCGCTCTACGTCCAAAATTCCGGTGAGTACGGCACAAAGTTCGGATAATAGCCTTTTTTCTAGGATCTGCCTGATACAATCCTGGCGTGCATGCAGGTTTTGCCGTCACTCGCCTCTCGTGTTTCCATCATTCGTCTACTTAAGCGTGCCGGAGTATGTATTGTCTTTGCACCCGAAATCTAACCATTTTCGTTTTTTTCACCATGACTTGAATTATTGCTTACTCCCTCCCACCAGTATAATACCACATGGTTTTTGGTCAAACCGAAATCGTTTTCATCATTCTGCCACTTGGTCATATCGATGTCACATTATTGATGATACATTTTATGTCAAATATTTATACAACTGTTATATTTCACATACTTAACACAACAAACATACTTCACTGTTTACACTACCTGTCTATCTGTGTCAAATCAAAGTCAATACTGATAAGTATTAAATACTCGATAACACTTTATATTTGTAGAATAAATTGTGATGATTAAATTTAATGTATTCTGATTTCATATTTTAGACTTACCTAAAATATTTGAAAAGCCAAAAATAAATTTATTTGTGTACATAATATTTACTAGGTATTATTATGTTCATATTATTCTTATGCTCCCATTAAACATATAATTTGATAATTAAAAACATGGAAACTATATATGTATATTTAAACATTTAAATGGTTCTAAATCTGAAACAGTGCTAGACTGGTACAGAGAGATCATAAAATGCCTCACCTAAAATTATCTTTACTCATTTTAATAAAACAACATTAATTATCTATCAAATTAATTTTCTAAAGCTAATTATTCTTATTACCAAGATAAATTTAAGATGTAATATTTTGGCATTTAGTCGATTTGATGTTAAGATTATAGAATTAATGACACCTAAAAAGATATTTATTGAGGTGACAGGTTAATCAATATACATTTTGGTGTCGTAGAATTTTTTTTATCCTTATCCCAAAGCCTTATCACAAAGTTCACATCACCCAGCTTAATCTTCATCACTCTTTTAAACTTTTGACTGACTATAGAAATGTGATATCAATAGGCATTTAACAGGTCTTTTATAATTCTAATAATGTTTCCAAAATCGGTACAATAAAGCAAGTTTCACGGGCTCACTAGTTATCAATATAAAATATGAGTATTTGGTTGACCTATGTTAATTTAAGGGGTAAGATATGAAAAAGGTGGTTGGTAGGAAAAATATTGGCCTCAATGTAATTTGCAGCATTACCTACTTATTAGGAAGTTGTGTTTAAACCTAATATGTCATATAACATTTATTATTCTGATGAGTCATTTATATAAATGCTTTATTTTATTAATGGCATACTTGAATAATTATTGATTCTATGCTAAAAGTAATACAAGGAGTAATATTCTATTTAAATCATTTATAAATATAATCTATCTAAACGTGTAATATTTACTATTTAATATAATAGATTTATATCAATTCTTTATTTTATAGATTTATGGATTCTATGAAGAAAGCCAAATTTTACTATACCATAAATATTCAAGTTTAATGAAAGTTTAGAATTTTTAAAAAAAAACATGATTTGTCATTATAGTATGAAGTTATGTTATACTCTGGCTCACGAGAGAAGGAACTCTTTTTATTATTCATCGCTGTGCATCTCCTACCACTTTTGTCTATTTGGTTACAACTCAAACTTTTGGCCGGTGGTCAGTAACAATTTGCTTGTTAGGTGATAAGAAGTAAGGGGGGAATTTGACATATGTACTTTCGTGGATATCAGTTGAATGCGCGAAACAAGTTCCTTCTCACGTGGGCTGGAGTATAGTAATTACACTTATATTTGTTAGAAAAATATGTATTAAATAGGTATAAATGAAAAATCTATTCTACCTAATAAAGTTATAATAATACAGTTATTATAATTCATAGATTTTTTGACTAATTGAAACTTAGAATAAAAATAAATAAATTGTTTGTTTTTTCAGTTTTTCTTTTAAAAAAACCTGAGGTACCTAGTTAATTTATTTAAATACTTTAAAAGTTATCTAGGTAATACTTAGACTGAAAGTTAAATTTAAAAATATTTATATTAAATTACCAATTGAACACTAAATTTTTAATTTACATTTATAATAAATAATAATTAGTACTTCATTATTAGTTGTTATTAATTTAATAGTTATAAATAATATTTATATATATATAATCTATTAATTTTGAATATTAATTACCATTACTTTTCTAGGTCTATTTGGAGAAAATGGTGTATTACCAGTAAAAAATACATTGATTAACGAGAGTCCAAAAGTATTTGATAAATTCAATTTTAAACCTACATTATTATGGTTTTCATCTGATATTGGTTTGAATGCTGAATATATGTTTGATGTATTATGTTTGAATGGAATATTTTTTGCATTCCTTGGGTAAGTTATCTTGGGTTAACTCATATCTCTTATACAATTCATCAAAATATAAATAAACTTTGTATAAAAAAAAAAAATAATAAATAAATAAATAAAAAAATAATAAATAAAATAAATAATAATAATAATTATTATTATTTATTATTTATAATAATAAATAATAATAATAATTATTATTATTTATTATTTATAATAATAAATAATTATGTTATTATATGTATGGTATGCATGTATTAAAAAAAATGTTTGTTTGATGTACAACTTTTACTATAAAGCTTTAAAATAAATTATTTGTTTAATGTTAAGAAAGTTGTTTGCATATTATAATTTATTCATAGATGTTGATTGTATATCAAAGCAATAATTAAGTTTCTTTTTAAATTCACCTGAAATAAAAGGCTTACAATGAATATTAAAGAATGGGTAAAATATTTTAAATGTATATACTTGCCTATATTATATACAGTTTAAATAATATATTTTTTGATATTTCAAAGTTTTCCTTTCAAATAATATTAACTTATTAATATTATAATAATTTAACCTACCATACTACATTTAAATGTATATGTGACCCATAGATTTGTATACTATATATACAACCCAAAATATATCATTTAAAAATAGTCTTAAGCTTATCATGATTTGTATCCGTAAAAGTCTATAAATACATGAATTGCATATTAAATCAAAGATATTTATATTTCCTCATTTGTTTACTAACCATACAAGTTGTGATAATATAACAATTTATTTCTTAACATAAATTCTTTTATTTAAGCCTTAGGATAATGTTATTATATTTCATATAACTGATCCACTTAAAGTTTCCTTTTAGAGAATTTAAACTGTATAAACTATCTCAATTAAAGTGGTAGATAGAAGATATTATTGAATTAGAGTGTGGCGCGGTCGTACACTCAACTGCGGAAACGCTCTAAGTGTACGTACCGGCCGGTGTTGCTAGTTCCCGGATGGATGACCACCCGGGTTTTTAGCAACAAATCCTTGCCACACATACAAAACGTGTTTCAACCCAACCGTTCCTCAACCCACAATAAAAACCTACTAAAAAAAAAAAACCTACAAACAGCTAATAGCCATAGTTGCCGGGCTTAAGATTAATAAAAAAAAAAAAAGAAGATATTATTCTAGTTCAGATGTCTAACTAAATGCAATACCTATAGTTTTATCATTCTTTATTTTTATTTAATACTGTTAATAATATTATGGGTTTCAAAGATATTAGTAATTAATAGGTATTCATTGATAATTATAAAAAAAGTTACTTTGTATAATTGTTGGTATACATTTTTAAATAATTAAAAAGTGGTTAATTACCCACCTTGAGAATTTACTAATTTTTTTTTTTTTATAATTTTCAGGTTCTTGACACAAAAAGCTTGCAACAAATTTTTATTTTTCTCTCTCTGGATCTCATATTTATCATTATACAATGTTGGTCAAATATTTTTGTCAGACTTGGCGTAAGTATTTTATATATGTCTATTAGTTAACACAATATATTTTACAAATTTATTTAATTTAGTGATGAGCTTCTATTGGAAGTTGGATTATTATGCATATTGATTGCACCGTTACCTTTTCAAAAATTAAGAGTACCTTCAAAGAAACGCAATTTACGTTTACAAACTTCACTTGCATCATTACCACATGATTCAATTCCTTTTTGGCTTGTGAGATGGTTGCTATTTAGAGTAGCATTTTCTGCTGGAGTTGCTAAAATGAGTTCTAAGTCATCAATCTGGTATGATTTAACTGGTATGTAACATTAAATATTTTTAATAATATAGGCTGATTCATTTAATTGCAACATATTACTGTATACTCTATCCAACCAAAGAATGCTCCGATTCTGCGTATCCACCCGCGTCACTCTGCCATCAAAACAGGTTACCCTACGACAGGGTGCTGTGTGGGAATGCACAGAATCTATTTTCGTCGTTCCGTGGCGCGTTCTTTTGCTGAACAGAGTATAAATATATTTCATTTTGTGATTTTGAAAGAAAAAAATATAACTGTTTAAACCAAAAACACATATCTAGCCATAACAGTGTATCCCCCTATTGAGGAGTACTTATGTGCTAAGAACCCACATTATTTTGGCGAGCATAGTATAGTTTTAAGTATTTATGAAACCATATATATTTTGTCAAATGGCTTAACATTATTTTTTTTTTATAAAAATGTAGTCTTATGAATATTGTTAAATTTATATACTATTTTTTTAATTTCCTGAAAAAATAACCATACTATATTAGTTTATTTTATACATTAACTTAACCAAATTTATAATGTTATTAATGAAGAGCATAGATATTTAATAAGTGAAGTTCATTTAGTAGAGTTGTCTTAATATATACCGTAATGACTACTTAAAAACTGTTAAATAATATAAAATTAATAATTAGTAATAAGTAGGCGACTATTAATAAGTTATAAAACTATAACTTTGAATTTTATTATAAAATTTAAATAAATGTAATATTTTTATTTTATTTCAGCTTTATCAAAATATTTTGAAAGCATGCCTTTACCTAATGCTATTTCCTGGTATGCTCACTATTTTCCACTCTGGTTTTTGAAAACTATTACAGTATTTGCAGAAATTAATGATTTATTTGTTCCATTGTTGTTCTTGGTACCCATTCGTTCAGTTAAAAAGTTGGCGTTTTATATTCAGGTATTAATTTAATTAGATACTATGTACAATATGTATATTAATAGATCACTAGATTATCAAATGATTAAATTTATTAAAATAGCTATTAAATCTTTAATGTAATATTTAAATAATGTTAACATTTTACTATTATTTTTAGGTGTTCATGCAAGTTGGCATTTTAGCATCGGGAAATTACAGCTATTACAATCTTTTATACATTGTTTTATGTTTATCATTGTTAGACGACCATACATTTTATAGAGGTAAAAACATAATTATTGCTTGTACGTTATTTCATAGCTAAATTTAGAATTGTTATTTAATTTTACTAGAATTAGCTCTGGCTAGAACTCGCCAATGGTGTTCTACTATATTTACAAGACTTATGACGATCAATGTTATTACCATACTCATAGCTGTTTTTCCTATGTTGTATAATTTCCGCATTTCTTCAGCAAATACACCAGATTTCACAATAGGTAAACTTTTAATTTAATAATACTATTTAATAATTTTTTCTTGATTTTTCAATTGCTTTTTTTCAGCATTTACTCCTCAACAATTTAATGCCATGTTAAGTAAAAGTTTGCCCTTTATTGCATATTTTGCATTAGGTTCATTTGTTTTTGAATGTTTAAAGGCACTTTATTCGTCTTTGCCATTAAAGAGTAAAACTGATGGTTCCTTTTCAGCTTTAATAACATCAACATTATATGTATCCATTTGCTTGGGTATATTTTCCCTGAGTTCTGTCAATTTTTCTGCTCTCCATCAAAGTGCTAATAATACTGTTCCAAAAGATTTAAAAATATTTTACAATAAATTAGCTCCTTATAAAATAAGTAACTCATATTTACCACCTAAAGAATTTATTAATTTGGAAAATCGTAAAGAAATTATAATACAAGGAGCTAGTGATATAAAAGGACCATGGTATGAATATCAGTTCTTATACAAACCTGGAAATGTAAATGTTACACCACCGATTATTGGTTAGTATTTTGTTTGATGTCTGTTTAATTTAATTATTCTTTTACCATTTTATTTTAATAATATTCATTATTTCAGCTCCTTATAAGCCATTACTTGATCGCCAATTGTTTTTTGCTGCACATTCTTTACCGGCTCAAAATCCTTGGCTTATGAGTGTTTTATATCGTTTATTAAATAATCAAAAAGAAGTACTTTCATTATTAAACACTAATCAAATACCATTTGGTAAAAATCCACCAAAGTTTGTAAAAGTATCGTTGTACAAATATCAGTTTTCATCAAAGCTACAAAGGTAAGTTTACTAAATGTTATGTGGATATTGTAATTTAAATATCTTATTATTAAATTATTAAAAAAGTTGGCAAGTGGGTACTGCTCTCTGTACAGTGTGTCGAGTGAGGTCATTGTAATTGATGTGTTAAAATTGAATTTAGTGATTTAAAATCAGTGTCTGCCAGCTTTTACTAAGTATATTTTATGATATTATTGGTGTTAATGTAATTATTTTTATTAATAATATGGTAGATTAAATTAATTTATGCTGAAAACATTGTATTTGAAAATGTTATTGTTATATAAAATATAATAATATACCCTAAAAATTTCAAGTATCCACAAATAATATTTTTAAATTATAACAAAATAATTAATACTGTTATTCTTCATTTAAATATCTAATTTCGTCAAAATTTAAATTTAAAATGTTAATAAAAATATACAATATTATGTACTTACGAGAAACCTTGTTTTAAATTTTCAATCCTTAACTAAAAATTAAATATTTTATAAATTTTTAACTACAAAATAATTTGCAAATGTTGATATTATAATGAATTTTGGTCAAACTTTCAACTTTAAATGCTTACAAAAAAAGTGTTCTTTTGTATCTGATAATTTTCAACTGCTATTATATTGACTTGAGGAGTCTTGTATTAAATTTTCAAGCTTTTTGACCTAACAACAATTTTTAAATCAATATTTATAGAAAAAAATTAAGATAAAAATAAAGAATTTCTTATTTCTAGAATTAGATTGAAACAGGCCAAAATATTTTTAAAATTGTATGGTGATAATTTAAAATGTCTAAGGTTATTCAGTTTTGAATTACAACAAAATAAGAAAATTGTTCCATGAGAAGTCAGTAGTTTATGAGTGAATATTCATTGTCTAATTTCAATTACTCTTAAAAAAAAATAGTTTCTTTTTCCGGGTTAATTATGGGGAATTTTTTTCTTTTAATCCTCCTAAGTACCAACTAGATTCACTTTCCTATCAGAAAAGATGTTGAAGAAAATCAAAATATTTACTATCTACAAAGGGGCCTGATTACATAAAATAAATATAAAAACCACTTAACATTATAAAATCAATACATTCTTTGCTCTTCTCAGAATCTAAAATCTTAATTTTTAAGGTTTATTATACAACAATAATTAAATAATGATTCATATTATTTGTTTAAAAAAAATAATTAATTATGTATTGAAGTTTAGTTTATTGCATATTTCTAAAATATATAGAATAAAGTATTTTATCAGTTTTAAATATGATTTGGATTTTTGTTTTTTGAATATTTTTATTGGTCAATTATGCTTAGTAAGCACAAAATATGTTTCATAAATGTGTGCAATTAAAAGTATCAATTATTTTATTAGTTTTTAGAACATATTTTAAGATTTTAAGATCATATTAGTTCTTTTTCTGCATAATGCCCTATTTAGTCACATTAATAAAAAAAATGTAGTTATAATTCAAATAAAATAAAAATATAGATTTAAAAAAAAACTTCCAATTTAGTAGAAGCAAAAAAATTAAATTCAATTGTACCAATTTAATTATTGTTTTATATCATAATATATATATATTTTTTTTTATGTTATTATAATTTTTATACTATTTTATCAGAAATTATAATTCAACAATAATAAATGAATAAATAAACTATGCCATAACATGTTTTATATTAATTTAAAACCAAAATCATATATTATTTTTATTTTTACTAGTATGTTTTGTATATAACACATATTTAGTGTTTTTTTAGTGCATATAAATTCGAACCTTTATTATAAATGATACTATATCAAGCTTTGAACTTCATATGTTATTATTTTATTATTAAATATTTAAATTTATATAAAAAAAAAAATTACATATTATAATATATAATTATTATGTTTATAGAGAAAAGGGAGTTTGGTGGAATCGGCAAATATTAAATTCTGAATTCATAGCTCCAATGGATAAAAATAATCAAGTATTATTGGATACATTGAAATCCCATAAAATTTTACTGATTAACAGAACTCCATTACCTGTGAACCCAGCTTTTAAACGTAAGTTTTATTTTTAAATTATTTTAACCCAGGCACTGAATAATTCAATTTGACATTTTTAGTTTTTATTTAATATTTGTACTTTAAGTTATATTTATATTATAAATCCTATAGAAAATTACAAACAAATATTACATTTAAATGTACAAAAAAACTTTATAAATTTTTTTGGAATAATAAAATTATGAATACATGGTATGCAGTTATGTACATAATATTGTAACTTTATGAAATGGTTAATTTAGAGTAGCCATAATTATTTTATAAATAACTAATAACCAATAATATTTGTTTGGCTAATCTTTTTCATAGGTGTGGGTACAATAATTATTGTGTTTGTATTTTATGTAAAAATTTACTATTATCCTTATTGGTTTTTTTTTTCAATATTTAGTATAAAATGTTATAATCATTTTAAAAAGCTAGACAGGATACATACTTGACAGAGACCACATTAACAATATATATTTGAGATTTAGTCACAACTGAAATTTTTGATAACTCTTCTTACAATTATTGGATTTTTGAATTATTTTACTTATATAATAATTATTTAAAATTTCATTTTATAAATACAAATACTTTAACATAAATTCAAAAACATTTTACCTATTTACTGTATATAGTACACAATTATGATCCTTTATATATTATTCTATAATTGCTTTGGTTTCAACATTTATTAGGACTCTAATGTGTTTCTTTTCTTTTTATATTTAAAATAATTAAAATGGAAAACAATTTGAAATTTTGTTAAACAAAACATAACATTAATCCAAAATCAGGAATACTATTTAACAAATCGTAGGAACTTATTTAGACGCCTGAATTCAAAACTTATCCACCCAAATCCACTGTTAAAAGGGCGAAGATCTGAAAATATACCAGATTACCTTCCTGGTCCTGACTAAACCTTTGTTAGTATCAAGATCTTAAAAATATCACCTACTCAATTAAAACTTAAATTAAAAACATCATGTTGTGCAGTATACCAAATGTGTGATTTCCCATTTTACCCATGCGTTATCATTCCATCAAATAAAAAAAAATTAAGTACTGTTATCATTTTTAATAATATAACTCAATAAATAATTATGGCCAATTTAATAATGTCCGCTTTAAAAATATCTGATGATTTTAAATATAAAATTAATGTATTAAATATACTTTTTATTTTATATTTATAGTTATTTATTTAGAGATGTCCATAGTTTGGATAATTATTTAATTTTAAAATTTTCTAAAATATGTATTATTTATGACACATTTAATAATAATTAACTTATGGATTGTGATCTTAGTTAGAAATATACATTTTTGTATATGGCATATGTATATTACAATAACATACAATTATTTTGTGTGTAGTCAATACTCTATACTAGAGACATTTGTTGAGTGTAAAGACTGACAATTTTTTGCAGCCAAACTTCTTGAATTTTATCAAAAAAATTTCAAAATTGAATTTGTTATAAAAAATAAAATTGTATGGGTACCTAATTACAATATCAAATTAATAATTAATTACATATAAATAATATTATTTGTTTGTTTTATGTTAATGCATTTATGTGGTTTAAATACATTTTTTTTTTGGAGTATAATAATTTACAAATCTAGTTAGGTATATACTATAAAATATTTACATTATGTGTAATTTATAAATTATAATACATTTATTTAAATGTAGTTATAAATTACACTTATTTATGTATATGTTTTTAATTACAGAAATATTGGATCAAATTAGATCATTTCTCTTGGCAGTCGACCCACGAATATTAATATTTGCATTTTTAATGACTGGTTTTTTATGGATATTAGTACCCGTGTCCAATATTTCAATTTGAATGCAATTATTAATATAAAATTTGTGCTGCTGAAAACTTAATGTGGTTTTTTTTTTATTTTTATTATTCAATTAAAACACTTTTAATTTTTTCGTATATTTGTTTATCCCAAAATGATCTGTGAACTCAGAAAGTATTTAATTTTTTTAAAAAAAAAATTGTATTTAATGTATATACACCTTTGTATTATCTATTTTAATTTTTAATTTTTTTATATTTTCTTTTAGTTTGAATTTTTGTGGTTTGTATTAACATTTTTTTTTACGTTTTAAAACTTATTAAATTGTGTTCTTTATATTAATTAGGGTATTAATTTGAGACTATTATGTTTTTAAATAATTAGCATAGGTAAATCTCCGTACCCTTTTGTAATTTATTTTGTGTGTTGCAACAGAGTAGTGTGTTCACGTTTTGTATAGCGGTTTTAGATTGTCATAAAATAATTTTTGTAGATTTGCATTTCAAACATTAATAAATGAAAATGTATTAATATTTTATAGAGTTTTTTAATTTTTTATTTAATACATTTCTTAATGCTTATGAAATTTAAATTATAATATCATTGTCTAATAATAGCGTGAAATAAATAGAACGTGTTATCAGCAAACAATACGATTACCAATTCAATTTACTATTTAGTGAGACCATACATCACCTCTCGTACGATTTAAAATTACACCAATCGTGAAGGAGTCCTCGATATATTGTGTAGTCTTATTTTAAAATTATTTTGTGAATCATTATTCTACTGTTTTATTTAATAATGCACGCCATGACATTTAGAACATCCTAAGGTAAGTCGTTAAGTCATTATTATTAGTTCTATTAGTAAATATAAATAGATTTAGAATAAATGCTAGACGTCGGTAACAGAGTATCTGACGCATAATGGTTAACGTTCCAAGTCTATGCCGACGTTTGTTATTTCTCTTTCAGGCGTTGAACATGCAAAAAAACAAACACGCTTAAATTCGTCGTAAATGATGGGAAATCGATTTTAGCATTAATAATCTTGAAAACATAATTGTAATTTGTATTTACAATTTTACAAGTAATTTGTATTCTGTACATCTGTAATTTGGATAACATATTAAAGTTTAAAAGTCTAAAAATATCAGTTGAGTAGTGAGTACACAATTTTAAATGTTCAACTACCTATAAAGATATATTGAAATTAAGTATATGGTATATGGCGTATATTTAAATATTATGATTGATCAATATTTATTTTCGATACCAACGAATATAAAATATAAAATTTAACTAAAAACAGATTTTAACATAAAATCGTTTTTTTACGTCGTAATTTTTACAATTCGATGTACAAATATGGGAGTTTTAAATTTTTTCTCGTCAGTTCTCGAAAGTCTATTTCATTTTTTACTTTAAACTATTAGTGATAATTGTATTTATTTTTCTATGATGTGTATTTTTTTTTATTTGTGTTTGCGTTAGACCCAACTCGAAACGTAATATAAAAAATACTTTAAATTGTGTCTTATGACGTGGTTACAATGAGAGGTAACAATTCAAAATTCAGCGGAAAAAGCAAAACAAATTAAAGAAAAGCATGATATTTTAAGAAAATCCTGTTTTCGGCGAATTGATTTTATTTATTTTTAATGAGTAAAATTCAAAAACGAATTCTTAACTGTAAATACTTCATAAAATGTTTACCAAATGTTCAAATCAGTATTTTTCACGCATGGTTTATTTTGCTCCTTTTGTCAAAAAGCTTGAAAGTTTCACACAATGTTTTTAATAAGAGATGCTTTGTTGTGGGTAACAATATTATCAGCCGACAGCTTATTACTATCATATTACAAATTACTATTGTTTATGAATCTTTTTCCTCTTGCTCTTTTTCTTATGCGATAATATAATAACATTACAGTCTATCGGGGTGAGTCAACAGCCATGCTTCATTAATGTCCGAAAAATTTCAATTTTTTCTTTTTCATAGATCATTAAAAGTATCGTTTATATTACTAATCAGCAGAATGAATCTTATTGATTTATTTATAATTTTTCCGGAAAATTATGTTAGTTAATAACGTCAACAACTTTACCAGTCACCGTAAAAGTTAAAATACCTATTCAATACTTTCCAATAATATTACGGTCCCTTACTCCATCGCATGCCTAACAGTTTAAACACTATATAGATACAACTATTGATTAGTGACAATAACACGTCAACATCACATTAATATTAATTATTATTGTATAGCTGCGTAATAATATTAACTTCATATACCTAGCCATTTGTTAATCAAAGTATCTATTATTTTGATTTATTCTTTATTATATTGTAATTTGTATTTGTTTATATATTGTAAACGGTTGTAGTTAACCACGACAGCGGTTGTTATAATTTGATTTTGTTATCTTTATTCTAAAATTTTAAGTTACGTTACATTCTTTTTGAAAACCATATTATATAGTCCACAGTCAAACATGAACATACTGTCTTTTCATTCACCAAAAGCGTTAAACATACAAAATTACTAAACATTAAATTAGTTCTTACGTCTCGGATACACCAGTTTTTTAATTTAGTTACCTCGTTTCATTCACTTATATCGTCGCGTTCATTGTCGTTGTATTATATTTCACATCATACGTCGTATAAAATGCATTGTTTCATGTTTGCATAGTTATGTTTGCGTGTTTTCGCTTGAGTATTAGCGTTCGATAATTCCGTTTCGTTCGCGTTCAATCGCAACGACTTGTTCGTTGTTCTCACGCATTCAAAATGAATATTAATGTACTCAAAAACAAAGGAAAACTCATTTTGAAAAAACGGGAAAAGCTGATCGAAGACGTGGCCAACCGTTTGACGGATGAGGGAACTCGAATTCAATTGAACTTATTGGAAGATGCTTTCAGTAAGTACAGCGATACTTATGATGAGAAGTCGGCAGAAGCTGATGATGATCAAACAGGAAAGTTCATTGATGATTGAGAACTGGTCAGTGACTACTATATGAACGCTAAGAGTGTGTTAGTCAATCAGTTATAGATACTAATAGCTGTGACGAAGGCTGCTGATGATCGTGAAAACAATCAATCGATCAAATTGCCACCGATCAACATACCAATCTTTGAAGGGGATTTCAATAATTGGTACCCATTCAAAGACCGATTCATTTTAATTATTCTTCGAACATGTCGATTGACAATAGACGCAAAATGCATTGCCTCAAGTCAAGCTTGAAAGGATCAGCGTCTCAAATCATTGAGTTAATAGCATCTACTGGTGACAACTTGGAGGCACGGGCTCTTCTACTAAACAGGTACGGCAATGAACGTCTTATTATTCAGAGCAATGTTCAACAGCTGTTGACACAAGCCATAGACTTGACAGAAACTGTTGTGGGTCTGAAGTCATTACTCGATGGCACTAACAAATATTTAAGAGCGTTGTTGGTATTACATCAACCTGTAGATAAGTGGGATGCTATTATCATTGGTATTGTTTCGACACATTTGCCAATAGAGATTCGAACTATACCTAGGTTAGAACCGTGTAGCACTACATTATTAGCACAATTAATGCATTCACTAATAGAGTCACGTAAGTTGCAAGTTGACACAGTAACAATGTGGACGGACTCCACAATCGCATTACAGTGGATTCAAAGTGATACCAACAAATCGACTATACCTTTGTGTCAAACCGAATAACACAAATACAGTCATTAGTATCCACAGCGCAGCGCCACGTACATTTTGCTGATAATCCTGCTGACCTGGCCTCCAGAAGAGCTTCTGGTGATCAGCTCATAAACAACCATCTGTGGTGACATGTACCCAGCTGGCTTTCTGATCATAATAAATGGACAGTTTTTGACTTAAAACCTATAACAGCTTCTGATACACCAAAAGAACGAAGACATTCACCTACTGTTGCTGTAATATTGTTGAATAATATTGAAACTAGGGCTAGACTTATTAACACGGTGTTCAACTTATGAACGTCTCAATCGCATTGGTTCATATGTCTATCGGTTTTGTCATAACTGCAAACATTCAAATCGATTGTCAGGACTTATACGTCCCATTACCAAATTAGTAAAACTTCCTGCTGAAAATTGAATTCCTATATAATTATTTGTTTTTTAATTCTATTTTAATTTATTCTTTATTATATTGTGATTTGTATTTGTTCATATATTGTAAACGATCGTAGTTAACTACGATCGTGGTTGTTATAATTTGATTTTGTTTTCTTTATTCTACAATTTTAAGTTACGTAAAATTTTTTTTTAAAACCATATTATACAGTCCACAGTCAAACATGTTCATACTCTCTTTACATTCACCCATAACGTTAAACATACAAAATTACTAAACAGGTACTAACTACTGATTAATAGCAATAACACGTCAACACTACATGTTCACATAAACAATGCACTGACTATTTAATAATAATGTAGGTGTATACTATTAAATATTAATTATTATTGTATAGCTACGTAATAATATTAACTTCATATACCTAGCCATTTAAGTACCTGGTACTATTGACTTACAAACAAAATTATTCACGTACGACGTATCTATATGTCTAAATTAATAAATTTATATTATATGTTAATTACAACATTATTATTTTTTGGGACTTGTCCCGTATTGATGTACAGAATAAAATAATATAATATTATTATTGGCGCTGTGGTAACTTGTGTAGATAATTGTTGGATTCATAGAATAAAACAAAATTGTGTTGCAAGCTAGCATTATTGTTTTATAAATTTACATTATTAATATTTTTTTCGATCAAAATAGTAGGTATAATAGGTAGTTTTGTATTTATCTCATCATAGTTTAGCGAGTAGTTACTATACCAGTATTAATAATTGTCGTCACTCGTCGTATTATGCATCCTGTGCTTTATTTCTGGCCTTCAGGAGGTGATTTTGGCAATGATGTATAGTAAAAATGTATCTTAGGCCAATACTTTTCTTGATATACTTACTGTTCACCGGTTCACTCGTGAGTATTGGGTTACACTAGTATTGATGTGACTCGTGTTATTTTAAGCAAAATAAACAGAAATAAAAATATAGCTAGCCTATAGCCCATAGGCATAAGTTATAAACATTTATTTTGCAAACCAGATTTAATTACGGTGTGAAAATGTTTGACGTAGTTGAATGAACTTCGTGTGTGCAAAAATCCATCATAAAATATGAAATGTGTTTACGCATTATTGTGCATTATTTCAATTAAACTACGTCGTTTGAATAATATAGCTTTTTCGATGAGAAACGGCAAATAATCCACCACTAATTTGAAGTTAATTTCGGATTGAAATGGATCAATTTTCGGTTTTTGTGGTAATATGAAAAATGTTTTTTGCTGCAATTTATTTTGTAACGCGTCAATTTGAATCGACACGTGGATTTTATTTTTTCTCCTGTGAGGTATTGTTAGACTTATAGAATAATCATTTTAAACTAACAGTACTCTTTATGTTAAATGTAATAGGCATTGTATTCTTTAGTGTAGCTGTGTAAATAACACGATAAAGATAGAAAAATACAAACATTCCAAAAATTTGGGACTTGAGAGGAAAGCCTATTCCGTTGTACTGATTTTATTATTTCATTATATTAGGATCTATAAGTTCTGTTACTAAAAGCCATAAAGATAAAACCTAACCTAGCTCAGTTATTCGTATCACAATCGATTTCAGACTACATATCGTCAAATCAAATGAATAGAACATAACGCTTAATTTAATACGACCATCGTGTATAATTTATAGTTATTTGCATTCTAAATCAATCACAGTCTTTCATTTTATTAATTATATTTAGCTCTTAAAATTGTATAATCTAGCGTATTAAGTTTTTCAATGTCACTATTCTATGTATTATATATTATATTATACGTTATATCATTGTGTATGCCCATTAATATAAATATAAATAAATAAATATATTTTTTTTAAAACTATAGGTTATGATAACCATAGATACTTACTACCGTTAGTTTTGATAGGTATTAGGTAATATTGATAATTAGGTAATACCGCCAATTTTGTACGGTTTATTAATTTTTTAGTGTATTAGTGTAGTCTATCCGTCTATAGTAACTACAGCTTACAGGCTATATTTAAAAATGTTATAGCCTTATAGGTATTGCTTTATAATTAAAACATTGAGAAAAAATTATCATATCACAGATTAAATTATTATTATTAAATTATTGTTTTAAATATGACAATGTAGTTTTACTATTGTCTTAACATTGAATCTATTGTTATGGAAATATGAGGAATTAGGTATTTTTCTCTATATTTTATGTTCTCTGTAAAATGTTGGAAATTTTGAATAAAGGAGATGATAAATCATATATCTATAGGCTATAAGTAACCCGAGTCCATGTTACAAGTTATATAAATATATATTATTATATTATTTGTAACACGGATTCGGGACTATTACATATTATACTATCAATAATTTATAGATTTAAACATGAAACCATCAATAAACTTGCTTTGATATTATAAATGTTTAAAATTTAACCTATCGCGTGTCGTTATCCAATGTTCTGAATTATCTCTTAAAAAGGTTGAAGAAAGAAAATAATCAAAAATATATTTAAGTTAATGAAATAAAAATCCACAATATTTGGGTTTAAACTATAAAAACAAAATCCTGAAATTCTGAAATGCCTTGCAGCTATAACTCCTTGTTTAACTTTTATTTATTTGAATTTCAAAGAGAATACGCACGTACCTACTCTAAACCTATCTACTACATTATAAATATATAATTTTAAATTTGGAGTATGAACGTAAGAAAAATATTCTATACTCGTACCAAGAAATGTATTAATAGGTAGGTAGTAATCTGTAGACATGTCACACACACACACACACACACACACACACACACACACTAAGTTAGGCTTTGCAAATTATCAGAGTTAACGACTTTTTATTGACGACCACCTTATACGATGTTCTTATCGTCTGTTTAGTGTACTACGGTCGTTTGTATTCGCGGACGCGTGGGTTGTCTGCAGACAAAACATACTAATTAATAATTTATCGAAATCAAAGGCGGATATAATTTTAGAAATTAGATTAGTTTAAATTCGTTTCATTCTGATGGAATACTATAAAGGTACAGGCCACGATGTAAATACAATGCATTACATCATCATCTACAATTTTAATTTTATCTACATCGTGGTACAGACGTTGGGACAGTTCAATAATATTACTATATATATATATTATAGGTGTCATTATTTTGCTCAATCCTGTCATGATTTTAAAAAATATGAAATAATCTTGGAATATTTATTTATTTATAATTTATAAATATCTACCTGCTTCAGTCTTATAATTTATTTAGTATCATAGAAGATTTTACGACTTACATAATATAATTACAATCGTCTCCACTGAGTATAATATCACTAACAGTATCTATACTATATCGATCAGTCTTACATAAAGCGCATACAAATTCGCGATCAGCAGAACCTTCAATATTGTTTAGTTAGCTTAAATCTTATAGTAAAATGACCTATTGTCAAATTTGAATGTAAAACATTAACTGTGTTAATAACTAATAAGAATATATGTTTTTTACTATACACGTTTTTTTAAGAAAGTTATATGACTTTATTAGCGAATAATATTACAATCTAAAAATGTTCGTAAATACATGCATAAATTCAAATGTCGTAAAAAATAAACGAACTATATTATATTATACAAAGATGATGTTCTTATCTTTAACTTTAAAGTTGATCGCTTAAACAGCCGTTTGTTGCTAGATCACACATTGTATCTACACTTTTCTGACTGTCTCAAAATTGGTTAACGAAAATTATCCATGTTGTACGACGTTTGTACGAATTGATAAAATAGAATGCAGGTGCGTGGACTTGGAGTCTTCTTGAAATTTTTTTTTTATTCATTATTAAAAATTACAAAAAAACTTGACGTTTCATTTAGCATATTTTGTTATGGTTTATGATTACCTGTCAAATTTAATTAACAATAACGAATATTCCTCGATTATTTTTTCATTTTGGTATAAAAAAAATGCAGACGCTGCTAATGTCATTTTTTATCTACTTATCTGATCCTAAATTATGTAGTCGTGTCATTTTAAATTAAAATTGAAATTTGTAAAGGGAAAAATAAATAAAATACAATATATTTACTAATATCAAAATACAGGCAGTAAGGTAGAGGTGTAATAGATAATTTTTAAACGACACACAATGTTTAGTTAAAATTAATGTCACATTATTTTTAATACCTTATCTATGTATAGTATACAGGGCGATTCATCAAGCATTACACCTTCATTTTTCCATTTTTAATTAATTTATTCAAATTCTGATTTTGGAATTTTAATATATACTTTAAGACTTAAGTTTTAATACCATATGTTTTTAAATTCTTGAAATTTTTTATACTACCTACTTAAGAAGTGTCCTGTAACGATACAAACTACTATTTTTTAAATAAAAACCCCATTTTGTAAATTATCAAATGGATATTTTTTTTAAAAAATGTACCCAATTCAAAATTCGAACAAGTAGTTTTTTAGTTATAAAATGTTTATATTAAGAATATCTAGTCCTTAAAAATGGTTTTATAAAAATATAAAATAGGTATAACATTGGGTCTAGTATTTATTATATATTGGACCATTTTTATAAACTATAAATCGCTATAATGTTCAAACCGCCATAGCCTTCAAACCTTTATTTTATTTCAACCCCCTTCCCCCTTCCATTTATCATAGATCTATATTATCCTTATTACACAGTTTATCTAACTCAAAAACCACTCATTCAAATTTTGGTTTGATCGATAGCATTTTTAGAAAAATTATCCGCTAAATAATTTACAGTAGAAAAGGGAGAGGTTGTTATTAGAAAAACAGAAAATATACCTATTTCCACAGAACATTTCTTAAGCGGTAAAAAAAAATCTCAATCATTTGAAAATATGATTTTAAGTAGGTACGGCTGTATTCAAAAATTTCAAAAGTAAGATTTTAAATAATTGCATTATTGAAGAAAAAATTAGTTGAGCATGCTTGGTGAATCACCCTGTATAATATTTTATATAGATCCTTACTAAATTAGTGAATCGTGTTACCTATAGTGGCGATGCGCATTTTAGATTCTGAACAGTGCTATAAATGTTTGATTTTCTTTTACATTAACGTGTGTTTTAACTTTTAATTGTTATTTACATAATCATACAATTTGTTATCTGGTAAAATATATCCATACCTACTTTACTTTCACTTTTTAATTTCTAAGTTACTTAATACAATACCCGTTTTCAAAATCCCTAGCTATTTCTACACTCCCATGTGGTTACATCTTACATGCATATAGGTGTTACATATACATGCGTAACACATGTATTGATATTAATATTTTACATTCAACGATCCTGCACTTAGAGTCTAAAATTATATTTTTCGATCAAACTAGTATCTTAGATATGGCATACATAGTTATTACTATAAAACAATCAATATTTCTCAAAAATTAATTTTAAAACCAAAAGTTGTTTGACAATTAATATCTTTTTCTTTTGTAACGTAAAACTCTCCTTTTTTTTTCCCAAGTCTTCACGGATGTAAAAATTCATCGTTCTTTCAAATGCACTAAGATCTGCATTTTTAATATTTTCTTAAATATTTTTAATTATTAAAAAAGATTGTAGTTGTTTTCTCACTACTTATAAATTATAATCAAATAAGTGCCGCGCAATAAGTGACGTATCGGTGTGCACAATCGATAACATTGTTTGCATTTTACGAAATATTATGGTTGTAAGTCATAAATTAACTAATAAAGATAAACCAGGTGCCTATAGTAACTAGCAAGTTCGCAATAAAGTGTATATTTTTTGAAAATTAAAATAATCTAGGCTCCAGTCACTAAAATTTGTAAATCTCATAAAACACGGTACGATGATAAACCGTATATATTATACCAGGCGGCGGCCGGTGGAAAGCGAAAAAATAAATATAAATATCGGCGGCTTAATGAAAAAACTCACTAATGCTCAAAACAGCAATATTTGGTAAATGCGTTTTTAGTTTTAAAAATTGTATTTAACACCGTTAGTAAGTTTTGAAAAAACTAAAAAAAAAAACAGGTTTTAACTAATAATTCGATGTTTAGTGCCTCTATACAAATTATATTCTTCAAGTTTGTAAACGAAATGACGAAATAAAAAAAAAAATATCAAAATTTTATCGTTAATATTTTGTTCTAAGCCGACAAAATATTGTTTATATAAATAGCAGGGATGGCTAACTTGCAGCTCGTGTTTTATTAATAAAAACTAAAATTTTACTCATTATTATAATAAATTTATTTTTTTTTTAATTATAAAATATATTTATTAATATTTTGGCTCTTGATAATATTGTATTTATCCACGTGGCTCATGAACATATTCATGTTGGCCACTCCTGTTATATAGACATATAGTATTATAATAGGTAAATTCATAATTGTTTTCTGTGGTCGGAAATTAATACTAAATGAATCAAGTTGTCATCATCTATAATTACTATTTGTCAAACAAATATTTAATGATAGTATGAAAACTTCAATAAAATACTTTTTGCTGTACAGAAAAAACGAAAACATTAAAATATTATGTCTACAACAGTCAACAATTATCTATAAATGCTATAATCAATTAGGCACATAATTTTTTCAGAAATGTATTAAATTATTTATTTAATTTATATCCATATTTCTAAATCATGTAAGTTCTAACGGGTGACCCTCTGTATCCTACAAATATTACGGTGGGAGCTCAAGTCCCTGTGCATGTATCATTGCTCTAGTATGCATGGCGTATTTGCGGCCGCGGCGATGGAGTTAGCGTTAGGTTTGGCAATTTCAATTGTACAGCAAGAAGCATAATAAGAGACTTTTAAAAAAATTCGATAATCATCTAAAGAACTATTATTAATTGCAGGCTTTAACAGATAGAACGTTTTAAATCAAATTATTCAAACCCATAATGAATATAAAATCTACCGAAATATTATTAAATATTTGTCGAGTAATTGTTATGGGTCTTTTAGTGTCAATTTGTTATTTGTTTTTTTAATTTTTAAACTTTTAAAATTATAATAGTAAATATTTAATAATAAATAAGTACCTAAATTAAATGTTTACTACCTATTCATTTTCAAACTCGAGTAATAATATAGTAACTGCAGAATATCGTACGTAATTGAGTGGTTTTTAAATTTAATAGTGATTTTGATAGTACATTATTATTTTGTTGTAGGTGTGATATATACTATTTTAATTTTTCAGAGAAGTTCTTAAGCTTGAATATAGTATTTTATGCCATTACTACTATTATAGTGTTTAATTTAGTAAATTTTAGGTACATAGGTCCAATTTGTTTTTTTATTTGAAAATTATTTATTTTTACGTCATACGCAATCGCGCGATATCACTTCAATTTTCGGAAGCAGTTTAAGCTCTAATAATATATATATATATATAGTAATAATTTACGATAGTAATAATTGAGTGTTTACGTGTGTATAAAAAAATAAACTATGTATAGAGCTACGATTTAATTTTTATTTTAAAATTATTTATTTTTAATTTACCTTTGACCGTCGCCTTATCTGGGGACTTCATATTAAAACTAAAAAACTCGCCCTAAACGAACGACTACGCTCAATTAAAACACTAATAACTAATAAACACACTAAACTAAACACCAAACTTCTCATATATAAATCATTAATCAAGCCCATGTGGACTTATGGTCTACAACTATGGGGCAATGCAAAAATAATTAATGTAAATAAAATTCAAACCGTTCAAAATAAAATTTTAAGATTAATCACTAACACTCCACTATATGTTTCCAACTATAGTCTGCCCACAGATTTAAATATGAAAACAATTCACGCTGAAGCAGTAACATATTACAAAAGATTCCATAATAGACTTCCATATCATTCTAATCCCCTCATATCTAATTTAACTTCTTGCACAATACCAGGCAATCCCTCACGACGACTGAAAAGAAATTGGTGTCGAGACTTACTCAATGAATAATTATAATAATTTATAAAAAAATTATTAATTAACAAATAGGTAATGCTTTCACTGGATGGTTTCTTTCCTCACGTTTTCATGTACAAAGTGTTATATTATATCACATATTCTTATTGTGTCCAAGGGTACAGATTGTATATTTCTTGTTAAAAATAAAAAAAAAAATTATTTTTAAATATTATAAGTTGTGTTTGATCTATACATAGCTGTGATAGTACTCATTAAATCATATTTCGATATTTTTTTATTTTCTTTAAACTTTAATAGATTAATTCTAATTGTGTTTCTTACACATAATTGCAGTAAGAGTGTAATAGGATTGACACTAAGGGCGCATCCAAGATTTTTTTTAGGGGTCAAATAAAATTATTTTTACGGAACAAAGGTCTTCCGGTTCCTGGTATGGCAGGTATAAACATATATACCTAATGATAATTTTATCAAAGTGTCCTTTCCTGCAAACTGGATCCGTGTTTGGAAAAAAATATGAAAACAGTAATGAGTATTGTTAATTTTATACGTGCAAAATTTTCACTCCAGCACAGACTATTTAATGCACTTCTTCAAGAAAATGATACTCAGTTTGACGATTTATTACTTCATAATAATGTGAGATGGCTGAGCAAAGGAAATGTTTTGTAAAGGTTTTTTAACTTACTGAATGAAATTGAACTATTTTTAATTCAGAGTACACATTTGTCTGCCAAAGACTATCACGAATTTATCAGTGATAATAGTAACATAGCAACTATTGCATTTTTGACATATATTTCAACACATAAATTCGTTGAACTTGAAACTTCAAGATAATCAGAAACTAATTTGCCATTTAGTTTCTGAGGTAAATTGTTTTTGTAGAAAAATTGACTTTTTTTTACAAGATGTTGGTAATGAACGTTTACATTTTCCTAACTTGAAAAAAGTTATTGATGAAAATCTCGAGATTGATATGACAAATTTTACGAAGTTTTTGGAAAGTTTAAAAACTGAATTCGAAAGACGCTTTGCTGATTTCAGAAAAATAAAAACGTTGTACAACTATTGAACAGTAGTTTTACTCTGCAGCCTGATGGTGAATGGATTGACGAAGCAGAAAATGTTTTCAAATGCAACAGAGCACATCTTCAAATGGAAATAATTGAATTTCAATCAGATGATGTCCTAAAAAATTTATATAATGAAAAGTATTCAAAAACTGAAATTGATTCTACATATGATGAATTTTGGTTGAAATATGTATCTGAAAAGAAATACCCGACGTTGAAATTATTGACAGTGAAAAT